>WUQG02107579.1:0-25455 GCA_011317285.2 Androctonus mauritanicus | reverse complement strand
ATATAAATAAATACTGTACCGTATTGTATACAGAAATTTTTATTAAAAAATTTACAGAAAAATTTCTCCCTCGAATGAGGAAAAGCGTGAATGCCAAAAAGCTGTACAAGAAAGTCAGACGCGAATAAGCGAATCCACGAATGTTGAGGCCCTACTGTATAGATCTATTATAGATATTATATGAAAATATAAATGATTATAAAAAATATTCATTTTTTTTTAAATAGAGAAATATTCTACTACTACTATAATGTTTTCATTATATTATACACTTTAATCAAATAAACTATATGAATATTTTGAAAATTCAAATTAATATTCATATATTTTAATTTCATGTTTACAAATGTTTATATGAACTGCAATACAATTAGATTTTTAAAAATATATACATAATTTTCAGAAAGAAATATTAAAACATTTTTTGATTGAAACATTGATAAAAAAAAAATTTTGGAATTTTATAAATATACGAGTTTGTTTTATGCACACATGACATGCACATTATTTTAAAGTGTAGGATAATATGTAACTATCAAAGTTAATTTGTTTTATAGCTCAGATTGGGATAAAGATATCCTTAAAAATTACATCAAAACTTTGAGATAATTTTAATTTAGGCTTGCTTTTATCAATTGATGAAATTTAAAAAGAACATCTGAGTTTTATAGCAGTAGTTACAGAGGCATTTTAATTTTCAAACTTAATTTGTATGTAAGTTTTGTTTGTAACTTGTATACTGCTATTATTTGGTTTGCCCAAAAGTACAGAAATAAGTGTATAGTGTATTTTGTAATATATTTCACGATTGGAACAATTAAAAATTTCTTATTTTTTCGATTTGAATGAAAAGTTAGAAATTTTTTGGGTGTAATCTCCCATCTTGAAGTACTATTGTAATATGTTAAACTACTGTATAATTTTACATTATATTGATTGTTAGAACATTCTGCTATTATAATGCTTAAAATTCTTGAAGAGCTTTTGAAATTTTCTGAAATTTGAAAATAAAATTTTGCATTTGTGAATATGAATAATCATAACTCAATCACTGTATTTTATTCAGAATACATTATATCTTCCTACATGACTTTAATAACTTTAATAATACTGGTATTTACATTGAACTACAAAATTATTTGGATATAAGTAAGGTATTAACAAATACCATATTTGAGTTTGAGGTAACGAAATTTTTTTAACTTAGAACATAAAATATTTTTATTTTCTCAGTTTTTAAGAATTCAGTTTATTTAGAGTTAAGATATATTTTTATATGATTTAATAAAAGTAATTCAAATCAGCAGTAAGTATAATGCAATTTTTTTCTGGTCCATAGTTGAAACATAGCATTATTATCTATTGAATAGCAGAATGTCTTTCTTTATTTGCATGTTTTCCTGTGAAGTACAGTTGAATCTTAATTCTGACACAAAATAATAACAAAACTATAGATATTGATAACTAATTAAAATTTTTTTTCATCATTTTAATTAAATTTATTAAAATTTATATATTTTAGGTGGTTTCCCTTTTGAATGTTAGTGGCGAGAGTTCAGAAGTACCGCCAGAAAATCAACGACCTGAAATGTCTTTCTGATATAAATATCAGAATTACTCATACAGAATGCTCAAAGATCCTGAAATTATAGCAAACTATAGTATTGGAAATTTATCTGACTTGTTAAGATTCACAACACTTCTACTTGCTAAAGACTGAGTAGGACATTATAAGATTTCTAAATTTACAATTTCTATTTATATTTTTATTATAAGATTCCTTATTTTTGGGTAATTTGTGAATTGATTTACAAATAAGATTTTTATTTTGAAAGAAAAATAAGTCATGCAGAGAATGTATTTATATACATTTTTTCTTTAATAATGAAATTAATTGAAGAACATTTATTAGTATATTAATATATTTTATTAAAATTGACTCATCTTTTCTCTCTTAAATTGCCAATAAACATTATAAAATATTTTTGTTATATATTCTTTGTTGTAAATTAAATTCTGTGCTTTGTGATATCAAATTTCTTGAATAATTACAATTCATAAAATCAAATTTAGTTAAAACTAATCAGTGTTGTTCAGAACTGTTAAAATTTTATTAATAAAATATTGTATTTTCTGTGTTAAAAATTTTTTCATTTATGGAAGATATGATTAATATATGGTAAATTTTCAAAGGATTAATTGTGTGCCATAGACTGTAATATTCTAATTGATGTATAGGAAAAGTAAGAGTAAAGACAAATAACCATCAACAAATGTGTTCTTTAAATCCGCCCATTAACTTTCATTAGATTATGGGAAATGAAGGATGGAGGACACATCATATTTAATTTTAAATTATTTATTTTAAATTGTTATTTATAGTTATTCAAGTGTAATATTAGCTACATTACTATTATATTGAAAATTTTGTTATTTATTATTTTTTATATTAAAAATTTATTTATGAATAAAATAAAAAATGTGTAGAAACTTTTCATTTTAATATAAAATTTATTTATATTCTTTATTGTTTATATTTATTCTTTAGTTTGCTATTTAAGAAATGCCTTTTGTATATGTAAATTTGTAATCATCAAATATCTGTTTTTAAAATACAATATAAATTTATCATATAATAATATAATGATTCAGAAATTATTACTTCAGTATAAGTTTGAATGAATTATATTTTATAATTTATTTAAACTTGAAATTCATCAATATCAAAAAATTAATTTTTTGTAAATTTTAGAAATAATTTTATCTTATTAACTTTTAATAATTTCTGATGTCATTTTTATATTTGTAAAGTTTATATATGTTATGTGTTTATGTACATATTGATGTCAATTTAATTTTTGTAAAATTTAAATTGTTTTATTGCATTGATGTAAAATTAAAAATGATTATTTTTTCTAGAATTTTAGTCTGAAATTTTAATGAATTTTATTTGAAGTAATCAAAAATAGATTTTTATGCAATCACAAATTATATTTACTTTACAAATAGAATATTTTCAGAATGCATCTTTAAAACAATAGAATAGATTAGATCAGCCAAAGTAAACTGTAAAAATGTCTGAAGTATTTCTGTATTGGTTCATGTAACATGAGAATTCATTTTAATATAATAGAAAATGTTCAGTAGATTGAAATTTTAGATAATACTGCCAGGAATCGTGAACAGCAAAAATTTTTAAATCCATATTAATAAATATGTTTGAGCTTAAAAAGTTTATAATTATATTCATTATTTAAATTATTTTGAAATAAAAAAGCAAGGAGGATTGTTGATTTCGTTTTCTGACAAGCAAAATACAGTTATCTTTTATTAATATTTATACTGCCTTTCTTCAAAGCCAGGAATTCAAATTATTATTTTGGGGCAAAATATTATTATTATTGCTTTTTCTTATTGAAATATTTTCATTTTAGAAGTTGAATCATCATAATCATCTTATGTTGTAAATAATAATTGTAGATAATTATTTATAAACTACAAGAAAAAGGAATATTAACTGAAATTATTTAATAGCACTATAATAGTCTATTAATTTGAATTAAAATATATAATATAAAAGAATAAATAATTATAATTTTTAGAATATAGGTATTTCTTGTTTTATAAAGCAATTCATTCCTTAGAAATTGTTAGATGAAAATTCATAAAATGAAAACTCAATTTCCATTAATATAAAAATTTCTGATTAGTTTTTTAGTTCCAGGAAATCTCTTCCATTTTTCCTGTTAAAGGAAAAATGGAAGAGATTTCCTGGAACTTATAGAGATTTCCTGGAGATTTCCTGCAATTTATATTAAGAATCTAGGCTGGAAGAATTACCAATTTATATTAAGAAGAATTACTAATGCTTATATTATGTTAATGCATTAACATAATATAAGCATTATTTTGTTTATAATAATACATTAACATAGTTTATCTATTTAGCCTATATTTTTTAATTTTGAATTTTCAAGTCATTAAATATCAAGAAATTTTAAAGAGTTCATTTGTCAATAAACATAAAATCATTGTGATTGTGACTTTGTTTAAATATTACAAAACTTTTTGACAAATATTATTAAATTTTTCTGTAACTTTGCAAGTAATTTTTTGTAAGTTTGAACTTTTTTAAATTGAAACAGAATAAATTATAAATAAATTTATATCTGTTTAAAGAAGAATTACCAATTTTATTATGATAATTTATTAAAAACTAATAATCACAAAAAATTCAATTATTTAAAGGATTATATTAATTAGATTTAATATTTTCCAACACACAATAGGAAAATATTTCCATAGAGCAAAGTTGCATATGGATGGAAATATTTATTGGTAATATGTTAATTATTGTATTTGTCTAAAATACCATATGATCATTCTTTTATACCATTAAATAGCTTTATTAAAGTTGCAAAAGTTTTTGAAAGATTAATAATTAGAAGACAGATATGATTTCCATCTGCATTTGGTAAATGGTATATTGATTGCTGCATTAAGACAAAATTATAACAGTAAATTTAATATGAAAGTATATCTGACATAGTGAGTGATGAGATTAAATAAAAAAATGACAATTATATCATTAAACTGTTATAGTCTCACCACTGATTTTCTGGCTATGGATTCCCTGTTACCTTTTCAATCTGGAAAAAATTATGACAACACACTTGAAATAATATTATTATTATTATTATTATTATTATTATTATGAAATGCTTGATGTGAAAACCCAGAGATGCCTGGTATTAATAATACTGTCTTGGATGAATACCAAGATAGTATTACTAATGATTATATGCTTTAAATTCAGATTTCTATATTATGAATGAAATTAAAAAATTCTTGCAAAGAGGGCAGGTACTACTAATAAATGCTTTCTGGAGCTGCATATAAATATTTGTAAATTTAGAATCTAGGCTGGAATTCAAAATGTATGGAATAACATCAGTTGTAGAAAGAGCAACATGGACAGTAATTACTTTTTTGTGCACCATTTGGCCTTAATTTCTATGGAAAAGTCAGAGTATTTTTGTGTAGTTTTAGTTGCATATGTAGTTTGTAGGTTATTTGAATTAGATGTAGCTATGCCAATGAGATATACACTTTTTTACTATTCTTATCAATATTAGGTCTATTATGATGGACAGTTTTATCAGTAATAATGCTTCTGTCCTAGTATATTTTATGAGTGCAGTTTTCTAATATTGTGTTTATATTTATAAGGGAATCTATCAGCTTGGAGATTGTATATCAGATTCAATATATGAACCACTCAGAAGCCAATGCAGTTAAGTCCAGAAAACAACAATTGAGAAAATTAATGTTTTTTAATACATTAATATTATACAACATATTCAGAAGCTATAAAAAAAGGGCTTTCTGACCTAGAAAAAATGAAGCAATGAGTAAATCCTTTAATAACTAAGAAGAATATTTTTTCCATTAAAATTTGTAAAAATCAGAAAATATCAAAAAATGGACTTAACCACATTGGCTTCTGAGTGACTAATATATATTTGATGATATGATATATAAGATAGCAATCATGATATGTTAGAATAAGTATACTAATTTCTCTAGGAGCATCTTTTTCATTAGATGATAACGGAGTTTGTTAACTATATGAATATTATTTTTTTTATTTTTTAATTAAGTAATGATTGGGATAGTTGATGATGAGTTATTATGGTTCATTGCTGATTTGCTGTTTTCTGCTCAGTCAAATAGCTTAAATGAAGAAACTTTATGATAAAATTTTTTATGTAGATCTTATTTATGAAATGTGTCTGTTTCATTTTTTGTTATTAAGTAACAGGTTTCTATGATGAATTTATTCAATTCAGTCTATTTCATGCTTTGGTTGACCCATCTTATCTCGAATTCTAGCTGTAATGTCATATGAAACATCTAAAGGTGGAGTGTTCTGATGTTCAGAATGATTTCTTGGAGTAGCCATACATGAGGCAGTGCTGTTTGCACCACTCTTATTCACAGGAAACTGTGGCTTACTTTTCTTGCAAGATTCTTTGCTTAAATCCTAAATGCAATCTTTTTATTGCATGACAACTAATATAGTATTAATATTTTTTATTTTCTTTTATCTTTATATCATCCATGAGGAAGATTAGTATTTCTCGTAGTCTGGCACCTATCCATGGAAACCTGTCCAGCTTGGTAGGCTCTATCAGTAGCTAAACTACTGCTGGCATAGCTGTTGGGGTCATCAGAGCACACAAGCCTGCCCACTGAGATTGACCAGAAGTCCAAGATGTAGATACCAGCAGATAGATTATTTATTATCATAATTATCATCATCATCATCAGTCTGTTGATGATGATATGTTTGCCAATTACAATAAAAATAAAAATATTTAAAGTAACAATTCAAAAAAAAAAATTAATAAATGAAGATGAATAATTCAAAAATAAAAAAAAGTTTGTAGTGGCATAAGACAAAAAATTATCTTATTAAATTCATTCATTTATTTTGCAATTTTGTATAAATCAAATAATTTTCAAATTTTATTTTATAAATAGGAAACAAAAAATAGAATTTTATAAGATTAGCCAAACTTTGTCTACATATTTTAACATGAGGGAACTTTAACAAAAAAAGTTTTTTACTGATGGATTACTGTCTTTTTCCATATCAAATAATCTGTTCCACAAAATTTGGATGATCTTATGGCCCACAATTCCTAAAAATCAGCAGTATGATTCAAGTTATCAGAAAATAAATATAAAGAAGGAAGTGAATTATTTACAAATAATAATAATTCATATGAACTTATGCTTATCATTATTTGTCTTGTCAGTTTTAATTTTCCATAATTTATTTTATGGATTGATCCATGTATAGTCTTTTTTAATTGTTAATACTTATTTTGTAATTATTAGATATGAAATATAAAACCAGAAAGGATTATTGTGATATATATATAACAAATTCAGAGATACTGTAAAAAAATTTTAATTTATATTCAATATTTATTTATAATGATCCATGGTGCTTTAAAGACTTGAAAGATATAATTAGTGGATTTGACAAATTATTATATAATCTCTGTTGATACTAGAAAATCTCTAATGAACTAAGAAAAATTAAAGATACAATAAGATACAATCATTGATTTAAATTATAATAGATTTACAAATAAACCATCATCATCATAATAATAAAAATTAGCTTTACAAATCAAAAAACATAAATTAGCACTATTCATTAATGTAAAAAATTTATAAAACGAGAAACCTGCATTTGCTAGAGTATGGTTAAAGAATATAAATATTTATTAATGATGATACTTCTCTTTTTTGAATTAAAGGTTTCAATTAGTTTTTTGTGAAATATTGTCATATATTCCTAAATTGGGTTTCCTGATATTGTGTTACATTAAATTAACCCATATTCATTTTAATCATAATAAATTTATATATTTATGTTAAATATTTGCCATATCTTAGTATTTTGATAAATTTAAATAAATGATTTTTATAAGTAAGTTCACATGAAAGATTCCTTAAATTTAAGTTAAATTTAGAGAATGAATTCTAGAAGAAAATTTATTTAACAATCTTAGCTGAAGTAATAACTTAAACACACACTAATGTTTACAGATAAAAATAACATATCCTCATTATGATTTTTGAATTTCAGTTATCAAGAGGATTTAATTATCTTGGAATATGTTGATCTTTATCTGAAATTAATATTTTTCAAAATGAAATTTATAAATTTAATTAATGATTATTTTTGTCAAAATTAATAAAATTTAATATAAAAATTTCATTTAAAATTCTTAAATTTTTCAATTATTGAAATTATAAAAGAAAATCTGACAATATCAAAAATTAAACAACAAATAAATTTTTGGTTTATTTCTTGTTACAAGAAATTGTTTAAAGATTGAGATTCTGATCATATTAATTTTGCTAGTTTTTAAATTATATTAATTTAATTATTTTAATGACAGAAAATTATTCCAGAATTAATTATATGATTGAAGATATATTTAAGAAATAAATTTTATCATATAAATTTTCTCCCTTTAAACTAAATTGAAATTCAAAATTAATCCCCATTTACTAGAGGAAACACTTTTAGATTAATATTCCACTTCTTTATTAATAAAAATTTTAAATTTTTTTATAATGAATCAAATATAATTGCTATAAAATAATATATATTTCAAAAATAAGCATTTAAAATAGTTATAAAAAATTTTATATAATGAAATTCATTAAATATACAGTTATTCCTTGATTTATATATGTCTAACCTCCATAAATCCAAACATACATAAACAAAATTTGAAAAAAAATTTTTTTTGAAATAGAGCATAAAAACTTGTATTTGTAAGATACAAGTCCAAACATGTTGGTTTGCGACATTTAAAAGATCAAATTACTTTATATATTCGGTGTATTGTTTGTTGATCTTAAGTATCATATTATTAGTATGATATTTCAATGTGCGGCATTATCTTACTTTGGTCAGAGAACAGTATGGCATCATAACACAGCATAGGTGCAATTATAGTAGTCCAGTATCTCCAGTAATTTTGCTTTGTAATATTATTATTAAATCATTTTTTCAACTGATGCAAAATTTAGGTTGCATAAAATCTTTCAATCCCAATTATTTGCATAAATCTAGGAATATCTGTATTGTAACTTATTGGAACTGTGAATTCAGTTAAAATATTTTTGAGTTATTGTTGATTTTCTGTTATTTTATTGAGTTTTCAGTTTTTATCACCTAAGGATATAAAATCTTTTGTACTCGTACATAAAATAAAAAATAATAAAGACAATATTATAGCTATTGTTTGTACATAGGAATAATTTTTCTAACAGATTATTTTTTATAGATGACCTTATATTGCTTAGAATAAAATGATTTGATGAAAACAAGTATTCCATTGACACTTGAGTTATAAGTATTGCACTTGAAATTTTTTTTAATACTTAAAGGCTCATTAAATAAATGTAATAGAAATCAAACATGTTCCAACTCTGTATTTAGCTGATACTGGGTTTTAAATAGAGATTCTCATTTAATCATCATTAAACTCTTAACTGATATTGATATATCCAGCCATAAGTTTGAGCTGTGCAGTTTCATATAAATGTCAATGAATTATCAAGTTCAGAATTCAGTAACACTATAATTTTTTACGAGTTTAAATTTCAATTCATGAAAGTTGATCAAGAAGTTCAAGTTCATAGTCCTTGTTAATATAATTCACTCAAGCATCAGATAAATTTCACTATTTAAAATACTGACTTTGAAATTGTTTTGAATTTTTATTTTTTGAAGTATAAGTTTTCCTTAATTTATGAATTATTTGAGAGGATATGATAACATGAAAATTTATAAACTGAAGATAAAATTATTATTTTCAGTATAAAAAATTTTCTGTGATTCTTAGCTCTCAAAAACACTCAATATTTTTTTTAGAATGAATTATAATCATAAAATTTTTATAATTTTTTTGATAATACTGCTTTTTTAATATTAAAGCTGTATTTTAATGTTAAAAAGGCAGTACTGTCAAAAAATGACTGAATTCATTTCTGAAGTGGGCTTGTAGAGTAACCACTCATAAAGTGATAATTTATTTCCCATAGACATAATATAAAAAACAGATTACATTTGCAACAATTAAATTTTGCTTTAATAAAATTGTCAGCAAAACAATAGTATGATTAAACAATAACTTAGTTGTCTAAAAAAAATAAAAATATAGCCTTTAAAATCAAGCAAATTATTATAATAAATTATTTGTGTCATAAAAATGTTAGAGCATTTATAACATTTGTTTCTCTGTCTATAAAAATGAAGAATAACTTCATTTTTATTGATAGACAAGCACACATGCATGCATGCATGCATACATACATTGACAAATAAATGAGCTTTTATATAGATTAATAACTGCCTTAAATACAATCCAAGAATGAAAGTTATTTATTATAATATGCCAGTGAAATTATGGCAGTATTTTTGCTTCTCACTCTGCTATTCTCTCCATTTTGTAACACAATGGTGTATCTACTACAAGTCCAGTTGTACTATATTATATAATTGTGTACATGGTTTTGAAATGGATATTTATGAATGTTTAGCATAAGTTAACCATACAAATGTTAACTTATGCTAAATGTTTGTATGGCTAACGTTAACGGAAAATGTTAGCCATACAAGTGAAGCCATTATTACAAACTGCAGACCAAGTAAGAGCAAACGAATTAAGAATGTTTAGCATTTATTTATTACAATTAATGTTTATATTATCAATTTTGTTGATACTTCATACTTGAAAAAAAAAAACTTATAAACATTTCAGGTTTATAAGTTTTTTGAAAATTCTTAAATCAAGAACTACCTATACTTCATAACATAATTATGATGATTTTATGTTGAGTATATCTGTCTCCAATATGGATTGTTATTTTTTAAAAAAATTTTGAAATACTTGCATTGCTGAATAAGAAAATATGATAATAGAATTAATTTCGTTGTATCAAAAAAAAAGAATATAACATTATATTGGGATTTTATATCTTTTTTTTATAGTTTTATTTAAAAACTATAAAAACAGATCCTATATTTATTCATTGATAGAAGATTCAGAAGTTGTAAATAATATCTTTTGAAATAAATTTTTCATATTTCAATCTAGATTAACATTAATTGGATTAATGAGGTCTTACTGTATATAAATAATATTAATGGTTATATTTATATATAGTAGGTTCTCATTTAATGTTAACTCAGTTAATGCTGTCTTGCTATTATGTTGCCAGCAAAAAACTAAATTAATTAGAAAATTAAAGATTTTAAGACAGAAAAATGGAATAAAGCCTATTTTTTTAATATATTTTATTCATGATAGAGAAAATGAGGTGGAAATCTATAATAATAATAGGAAACAAGATAATCATTTTATATGGGTACTAACTCAATTATGCAATATGTTTATGAACAATATATTAAACTATACATCACAGGACACTTAATTGGATGGAAACTCTTTCGCTTTCCAACTAAGACCTGGGAGCAAATTAGGATCCCATACATTGGGAAATTTATATGAAATGTCCATATCAGGTTTATTGATCCTCATTCTGAATAGTTTGGCAGACAGACTTCCATGAATATTTGTTTGCAATCTGTGATAAGATCTAGAATGGCACAATTGTTTAATAATTAGTGTAAGATTGAGAACTGGCATAAATAAATCATAAACATAACATCTGTGAATTCTAAGCTGTTTTTTATAATAAAATACTTTTATTTATCTGTTAAGGCATGGTATGTAATTGATATGTAATATTTTACAATAAATTATGCTTTTGCTTCATTTCATTCCATTATTGAACAATACAGTAATGTTTAGATGAGAAAAATTACTAAATATCATTTCTAATACAGGTTTCCCCACTTTATGAAGATTCACTTTATGCTATTTCACTTTTATGAAAGATCTAAATTTGTTCCTGTTTTTGCTAACCAAAAAATCTGAAGAGGATTTTCAATTTTAAGAAGAAAAAGTCTTCCAGATGACTGTGTGATAATGCAGTAGCTTACAATCCTAGAGGATCAAATTCAATTTTGGATCCCACATCTCTAGTTTTTTTTCAAAAGGAATCCATTTCTGGGCTGTTAACCACCATCCAATTGACCCATCAAAAGTATTGACTAGCCTGTGATGCTGCCAGATACAATATATGTCATATGCAATATGGCAGCTTTATTGAAAACTGATGCCATTAGTAAAACTATAGTATACGTACAATATTTTGTGAAGTCCTATTTAGGTTGCTCAAGTCTGACTAGATTCACAATTAACCTTTTGTTGTTGGGTTTAGAAACTGATACCTTCATATCTGCCCTCAATTATTGGATGATTCTTCAATCTAATAATGAATCCAAGTTATTATGATTTATCTGATGTAAAAAATGACCATCAGTTCTATTGACCTTACAACAGAAGATAATCTCTGACAGACTCCCAAATGTGCAGTAGATATACATACTATTAGTAAATAAATAAATAGATAGTATGGTTATTAACACAAGTTTATTAAAGTAATTCTTTAAAGATGTGAATGTATAACACAGTTATGGCACACTGGACCATAATGTAATTGTTAACATTATTAAATAGCAAATCTGTTAAGATGACACTGATGATGATGACAATGGATAGTTAGTTACTAATTGATGTTAATTGTGAATGTTGTTGCTGAAACCAGGTTGTCTTATATGTAGCTGAATGCTGTCATGTTATTTGGTGATTAGCTTTCAATAAATTTACATAATTTTCTGGTTGGTTTTTGATGTATAATACATCTTCCAGAAAGTGGCTGTCAGTTTTAACTGGATGCACTGCCAATCAATTGAGTGAGTATATGTTTTCATTTCTTCATACTGTCCCTTATAATTTTTGCTTTATATAAGCTGTATATTTATCATAACTATTTTTACTATATTTTAGTTTTTTAGGTTTTGTGTATTAGTATGATTTGGTGCATTGTTTTTTTGGTCTGAGAATACTCAGAAATTTTTCCTATGTAAAATAATGCAAATAGCTTCTTCACTTTATGCTTTTTTGGTTTATGAAAGGTTCTGTAAAAATACTCAACTTTCATAAAGTAGAGGGAACCTGTATCAGAATCTAGGAATATAACCCCAACTTATAACACTAAGTCAATGGGGATTTCAATTTAAGTTCCAGTTTCCAGGAACCTAACCTTGATGTTAAATGGCCTACTGTACTAGGAAATATTTTACCATTTTATTATATGTAAAGTAGTAAATAAATAATAATAATATATTAAATACATAATATATTAACTAATTTCTAAATAGGGAAAAATAACAAATAAATTTTCCTTATTTCCTAACAGAAAATAAGTTTACTTATTTGTAAATAAAGAACTATTCTGCATATTAATAGAGAAACTGCCATCTGTTAGATTTTTGATGAAATTTTGTAGGAATGTTAAGGAAAATAAGTAGAATACAAATGCTCCTCAACAAACTTATTTTGTAATAAGTTTTGTTCATAACTTGGAAATCATTGTTACATAGCACCCATAAGGACTAAACACTGCACGTACTGTATTTTTTGATATATTTCATAATTGGATTAACTATAAATTTCTTATTTCAGAAATTTGAAAATTAAAGTTCTGGTTATAAAGTGAATATTTCTTGTATAACTCTCTGGCATCTTAAAATATCATCATATTATATTATATGTGTTGTGTAGTTTTTACATTATATTTATTGCTAGAGCATTTGCTATCATAATATTTAAAATTCTTGAAAAAAATTTTTGAAATTTGAAATTAAAATGTCATGTTTGTAACTAGATTGTTCATAACTTGGAGAATATCTGTCTAGTTCTACATTATCAGTTTGCTAAAAATTTTATGAGATACTTTTTCCAAATTAAAAAAAAATTCAAAAAGCATATAATTCTAAAACTGGTAATATGCTAAATTTTATTAAATTATGTTCACATAATAGTAATTTACTATATGTAATTATACTAAAATATTAAATTTCAATATAAAGAATTTGTTTTTTTAACTCCATAAGATCAGATAAATCAAGATATACTGGCATTTACTGTGATTTCCTGATACATTGTTGTGAAGTTTTCACTTAAGTATATTTAAAATGATATGGTTACTGTTTTCCACATTCTGATATTCATTGTAATTTTCTGAAATACAATCTGTGCATCCAGTTGTGTTTACATGAAAGCAGCACACAATTTTAATTTTTTATTGTTTTTTATTATGCTGTCCTCAGAGTTTTAACTCACTCTCTCTGATGTTTTTAAGGTGCTAATATTAAACAATAAATAAAAGTTTTGACTAAAATTTTTATGCTAATTTTTATTTAAAAATATTTGGTTAAAAAGACTATTCTACATATTCAAAGAGAAAATACATCTTATTAAATATCCACCTATTGTTATTTAATCATCTTTTAAAAGATTTTACAGTTTTCAATTACAATTCAGCTTCTATCTTTTTTTTTGTTTTTTTTATATTGAAATATCATATTGGACAATAGAACTGTATTCAATATCCTCAACACACATAATAAGATTCATTATTAGTAGATGAGATGCATTTTCTCTTTGAATATGTTGAATAGTCTTTTAAAAAAATGTATTTAAATTAAAATTTATTTGCATATTTACATTATTTTGTTATTGTTCCATTTCTTAGTAAGCCAAATTACATTATTATGAAAAAACAAAATATGGTATAAAAAATATTCAGTTAGTTAATTTACTAATTTTATATGTTATATATCTATATTTTTCTATTTTTATAAAAGCATTTTATAATGTAGTTTATGAGGATAGAAACTATATTATAAAAAATAGTTTGTCCTTAAAATTAGATATATCAATATTTGCATTATTATTTAATTTTTTTTTTTTAAATGTCAACTTTGTTTAATCATATGTACTGTGATAGAATACAACCCATCCATTCTTGCTTTTGTATTGCTTATATAAACTTATAGAATAATTCTGATAAAGTCCTTTTTAAATATGATAAGAAAGAGGGAATATCTGACATTTCTCATAAACATAATTCTTTACTGTGCTTGCTTCTGAAATAAATACTGTAATAGTTTTTATAACTTGAATTGTGATGTCAGTTAAAAAATGTTTTACTAAAATAATAAATTGTACAAATTTATGATAATTTTTACTTATTTAGAATTAAATTATATTATCTTAATAATAATATAATAATTGAATTTATGTCTGATGATCAGTTTATTTATGAAAAGTAATATAGCATTTGTGTAATCAAGATCAGATTTAGAAAGAACTTATAATTTTCAATAAGTATCTAGTATCTTAAAAAAATTTATATAAAACTTTATATATTTTATATAGCTTACTATATTTAAAGTAAATAGAAGTAAATACTTATCAATAATACAGTCAACCATCCTATTAGTAGATCTGTTTTTAGAATATTTCCACATTTTTTTAATTATTTTTCAAGTATGAAGCATAAAGTGGTTAAAACTAATAAATAGAAGTAAATGTGAGCAGGCACTGCACTAAGAATGTAAATAGATTTAATGTCATGATATTTAATGGAATGCCCTGTCCTATTATACATGGGGCATATTATTAGGTTGGCAACTAAGTTCCCACCGTTTTTTTAAATTTTAACATTCCGCATGTCATTAAATGTTTTTGGCATAATGTTTTAAATCATTTGAAAGAGGATGTTTTGTTGAACGTTGGGAAGAAATTGTAAACAACAAGGGAGAATACATTATTGATTAATTAGTTGTTAATTTTTATTGAAAAATAAACTTTTAAAAAATTTTAAAAAATGGAGGAACTTAGTTGCCAACCCAATATCTAAGATATATCATTGATATTTAATATTGTATTTCATATATTTTGTAAATTTATAACCAATTAAGATAAAATTACTTGATGTTTTCAGCAAAGATCAAGTTTGCTCTGCTATCACATTAATTAGTTGGGTGGTGGTAGTATTTTGTGCTCAGATAATTTTTGTCTGAATTAAAGATGCCAGATCATCAATGTCTGGAATATCAGTATTCAGCATGTATAGTGTACATTAATGGATAATTAAATTGCTTACAAAAAATTATAATATTAAGAAATAGCAAAAACTTATTTACATTAAAATGATTGAACAAAAAATAACATCCATTTTGATATGTAGTTCAAAAAGTTCTTTACTGATACTTGAGAATATCAAGAGAAAAGTATCAATATTCAGAAAATATCAAAATAAAAGGAACTGAATATAAAAATACAAAGTATCAGGTTAAAGTATCAAGATTGCATTCCTACTTCCAGAATCTGAAGCATCAAGTTCTTTGTTTGTGCACAATGATTTATTCATTGAGAGTGAAGGTTCATGATTGTAATACAAGACTAAGCTATCCATACAAAAAATTGCCAAAAATTAGAAATGTCTGATTACACAAATTTTTCAATTGAGCCATGTATAAGTTGAACTTTACAACAAACTTGAATTTTTGAATTGAGGTTAAGATTAATTTTAGATAACCAGCATATCATGCATGGAATATACTTTGTTTGGTGGCAACCATTTTTAGAGCCCATCACAAGGTGGCCAACACTGATGATGGAGTCAACCAGAAGGTTGAAGGATGGGATTCAACAAGCTAGGCGAGACCTCTCTCAAAAAACTGAAAGTGTGGGGTCACAATTGAATTCAGATCCTTCAAGATGGTAAGCAACAGCTTTAACTACACAGCCATATGTTTAACATTTTAAAATCAAGTTTGAGTTTTACATTTAATGATACTGTTAATGATTTTAAAGTTGAATTTATTTAAATAGCTCCTTCCCAATATAATATAGAATATATAGAATATAAGAAAAAGTCATCAGTATTTCTATCTGTATCTATATTTTTATATAAAATTTTATAAATTTAATTTACTAATAAATTCATATGTTTTATGCTTTTCATGATTTTAAGTTATTGCTAACAATGTAACATTGTAATGGTGAGTGTTGAGCAGCTAATTTAACACACATGATTTTAATGAATGATAAAATAATCTGAAAGATCTTTTATCAAATATTTGAATTAAAAAACTCACTTATTTTTAAATTCTTTTATTAAATATTCTTAATTTTTATTAAATATAACAAAAACAATAATAAAATAAAATTTGCTTCTTTAATAGCACACTCCATTATAAGTGTAACAGGTGAAATGCTTTCTAACCACAGGAAAAAAGTGACATTTTGTAATAATAATTTTTAATGTGTCAGATTTAAAATACAACTTTAAAAGATACTGGATTATGAAGTGCCAGATTATATGGATTATACTGCAGTTCAAAATTTTTGAGTTGAGTTGAATTTTGTGTTGAAATCTGAATCAAGTTGAGTTTTATTTTGAAACTTGATTTGAATTGAATTTTGAACAGTTCACACATCTCTCAGTTCAAATATACTTTAAAGCACACTTCAATTGATGACAAATGCAGACAATGTTACATGATTAATGAAATAATCCAATATATCATTTCTGATTGAAAACTCCTTATATATAGTGATTATAAACATAGATATGATTAGTATCGAAGATTATTTACTCATCAAAAATTAGATACGAAATTCAAATTAAAACTATAATCAGTTCCACATTACAAATACATTCATGATACAGTTCTAAAAAGCATGATACTTAAGCTATATTGAGACAGAGAAAGCAATATTTACAAATAAAATAATTCATTATAGCAGACTGGATATCACACTTAGTAACAACAACAGAAAACTATATATTTCATAGTTATTGCTATCTCTAACACAAATAACTTACAACATTGCCAAAATTGCTAAGTACATAGATTTATGTATAGAAATTAAAGACCAGTGATAGATGAATAAAATATTCATAATGCTAAATTATCTTATATGTCACTGCTGTTATTCTTTAGAACACTGCACCAAAATCTACAAATACTAGATTTACATAAGAACATTTATTTAGAGTACAAAAAGTGACAACTTTAAGCACATGAAATATAATTATAATACTAAATAAAAGTAAACAATAAGCCAATTCAGTAGGATAAACTGTTTAATTAAAAACATTTTCAGCTATCCATGTAGCCTACCTCCATTGTTATGTGGATAGCCAAAAAAACTTTTGATTAAACAGTTTATCTTACTGAATTGGCTTATTGTTTACTTTTATTTAGTGTCTATAATAATAAGTCTTACATTATATAATTAGAATATTTCTCAATACAGACATTAATACACAATAATTTTTCTTTTCTACATAAAATTAACTAATATATGGCCTTGGCTCATTCAGGAAATAAATAGTTTTTTACCAGGAAATATCCTGTGTAAAAAAGTTGTTCCAAATCATCTAATTAAAAAATATTATTATTATTATATGATTTTCTAAATCATATATTTCTTAATTATTTTATGAAACTAGATTGATTATTAATTCAATTTTCTGTTAATCCTATTAATCTTATTTATAATTTATATATTATTCTCTGCAATAGTAACAATTTATTTATTTATTATTTTTACAAAATAAAAGAGAATAACAAATTTATTTCTTGAACTAAAAATATTTTTTAATAAAGCACTTTCAGGTATTAGTATTCTATAGACTGGCATTTTTGGTTTGAGAAATAAACTCATTGTTCTCCTTTATTTTAAGCTATCCAAACCAAAATTTAATTTACTTATGGATTTTTTACAAATATTAACTAACCTATCTCTGATAGCTTCATTTTTCAAACTGATATATAATGGAATTGAATTTTTAACATTATCTAATTTTTGCTTCAAAGTACAACCTAGAGGCATTTGTTTTATATTATCTGGAAGAGTATAAAATTCTTTTAAAAATTTTTCATTATTCATTTGAAATTCAACAGGATTAAACTCAGTCCAAAGTTGTTCAGACCAATTCTCTTCAGCTATCTAAAAAATAAAATTCTTATAAGATTCACTTTTTATTAATTATTATATAGAAAATATTATATATAGCCTCAAAACTTACTTAAGTAAATAATTTCAAAGTTGATAATTTTTTGAATTTAGAATTAATTGCAAATTTTTAAAACAAGATTATTACTATTTATTATTTTATAATTGAACTATGATTTTTTTATTTATTTTATTTTCTATGAAAACTTATATCAATCTAGAATCATATTGAAAACATCTGAGATTATATTTTAGCAAGATTAACTGAATATATATAATCCAGTTTTGAGCTATATAAATTGATTCATTCTTCCAGTTAATATATAATAACAACAATCAATGTTATTATTATATAAATTATTTTTATAATAATTTTATAAAAATTTATAAAAAATGAAAAATAAAAAGTTTGTTCATTTGAAACATAAATACTATGATATTTTACTATCATCCTATATATTTTATTTTGCAATTTTTAAATGTTAAAAACAGCAAATATAAATGGAATAGGTCAAAATATTTCATTATTTAAACATTCACTAAACATTATTTATTTGCACATTTTTTACAATAAATGCACTATTTCAAAAACAGATTTTTTTTGGAATTCTTTAATAAATTCATTTTTCATTATACAATAATAAAAGTTTATTGGCATATTTTTGACACTATTGCAACAAGTATGTCATAATATATTATGTCACAATAACTATGATAGTATCAAAAATGATTTTACTGTTTATATGATATATCACTAATATTAAAAAACAGGTCACAGAAATATTTTCATTGGAGAACAATCTTAGTTACTGATCTAAAAGGAATATTCTCTTCATGTATTATAGTGCATTGAATGCAACAAGATTGCCAAGTTTGACTTACCTGCTGAGATGATGTTTGATCTGGGAATCAATAATTACGATCAAGTTTCCCTGCCTATAATTATTTATTTTGATTGTCCAATCTGTGGCAGAACTCCATTAAAATAGTAAACTCTTCAAAATGACAAATATACGTTAATATAATTTGATGAACAACTCTTTACCCACATTGTAGAATGCTAGTAAAAAATATATAAGTATCCTTTGCTTTACAAATCTTCAATTAATAAATTTTCAATTTAATGAATTGTATAAATCCATATTACTTTTTTTGATTTGCAAAGATAATTTATATCATTGTAAAGAAACTATTTTATCATTGGTCAACTATCCATTGTAATTTTTTTAAACTGATTATATTTTATTCTATATAATAATTTATAATCTCTAATTCATATTTTAACAAATTTTTCATGTATACAGAATCCTAAAACTGTTTGGTAAAAAATTTCCTTATTCAGATATTTATCACACATTTATTAACTTATATGAATAGTTGACTGCTTTTATGATTTTCTTTCTTTCACTGATTATATGAAATATTTTTTCATATCAAATTTATTGTGTATACCATTAATTTTAATAGAAATTTACTTCCACTTGAACCTGACTTCTAACATCAAATTCAGTTTTAGTATATATTAATAATTTGAATATCTATAATGTACTTACTGCATTTTTCAAAATATTTTGCAATTATATGATTCCACATTATTCCAGAAGCATAAATTTCTAATTTACACTTCTGGGATAATGTGGAACTATTTTTTATCCATATATAAATTTGAATTATAATAGTATTTTGTCATTCTATGAAAATATGTTAAATCTCACCCATGTGTCTTTAAATAATTGAAATTATTTTAAGACACATGTTTATCAATTTTATTAAAATGATTACAATAATAAAATCTATAATTAATGAATTTTTAACAGATAGAATTAAAAATATTAATGCTAATTTTGTATATTAATATATTATCCAATAATCTGTTAAAGATAATCTGTTGAAATATATAGACAACTGAGATTGTCTTTTGAGAAAAATAATATTTAATTTTTATATATATAACTGTATATATTTAAATAAATAATATTTCTAGAAACATTATGTATTAAATTTGAATATATTTTTTTGTTCTTTCTTACTGTATATAGATATTCCTCAATTTATGAACATATTGTTTACAATTTTTGTTTTAATGAACTATCAAATGTGTATTTTTTTTAATGAACTGTTTAAATGTATATATTTTTTTTAATTTGCAAAGGTAATCTTCACTTTTGTAAAGAAATAATTTCAAACATTAATTAATTATCCATTATAATTTGTTTTAATTAATTTTTCTCTATTGCAGTGGCAGAACTATCAAGGCCCAGGGCAGAAGTCTTCCTGGGCCCCCCTAATTGGAATGATCATCATACAAATTTCAACACAAATATATAATTAACATTTATTTAATCAAAATTAAATTGTTAAAATGATTTGGAAAATAAAAAATCTTAAGACTAAAGGAAACTTAGATCTAGCAAACAAACATATATTTTAAAAAGCTTATTAATCTTCCAGTTTTGATGTTTTACTAAAATGTTTTTAACTTTTCTGTCAATTAAAAAAGCTTATAAAATTTTAGCATCAGCACTTCTAACATAAACTTTAAAACATAAACACAGCACATTATATGTAATCATCCTCCCAGAATACAAAATTCCTTTTTTATATTCCTTATATATATATAAACATATTTAAAATTTAAGATTCTTCAGAGGCCTCCCCCGATCAGAAGTCCAGGGCAGTCTGCCTCTCTGTCCCTTGGTACACCACTGGTCTATTGTTCTATATAATAATTTATAAACTTTAATTCATATTTTTAATAAATTTATTTTATATTGGCTCCTCAAATGATTTTGATAAAAAAAATTCAATAATTCAGATGCCTTGTTATCAATTTAATAGTATGAATAATTAATTGATTTTATGATTTTTTTGTTTATTCTCATCACTGATTGTATTGGATATATTTTCATAGCAAATTTATTAATGTATTGCACTGACTTTATATTAAAATAAAATTTGCTTTGGATTTCCATTGGAGAAACTGCATCAAATCTTAGATTTGCATAGTCCAATAATACAAATATTTATAGTATATTATATTTTTAAAAATCTTTTGCATCTATATTAAGCAATTTAACTTCATAAAACAATGATTACAGATTATCTCATTTGTGTTCAATCTTTAATATAATATTTTTTATCCATATGACAATTTGAATTATTGTATGATGCATTTTGTCATTCTATTGGAAAATGCTAAATCTTATCAATTTAATAATTTAATTATTTTATGACTATTCATTTTGATAAAATAATTATGGGGTTTTATTATTATAATTAATATGTCTTTATCATTTTTTAAAATTCTAACTTCTATAAAATTAGACTTATATTTGCAAATAATTTATCAGAATGAAAGCTTTATAGAACTTATAAATTTAAGAGAATATCTGATAAAAATTTTATAATTTTTAAATAATAAACAAAGCCACAATAATTAATATATTTATTACTACATTAAATTTGAAAATCATTTGAATTTGGCAATTAGTTGCTCAGAAATTCAAAACTGAATGTCAAGAAAAATAGATTAAGTAAGTAATAATTATCATAAATAATTTTACTATAATATGCAAATTGCATCTATTTAAATATTTTTAGAATACTTTAATATCAATATACAAAATGGCAGCAACTCTCTAGAATAAAGAACCGATTATAAATTTTTATATTGGAATTAATAATAAATAAGTTTTTAATTCATGAATTTTCACTTAACTGGGACCTTAAAAATTATTTGTTATCTTCATAAATTGTAAGCTATCTATACTATTAATGGTTGTATTTAAAAAATAGCTTTTATGTTAATTTATTAAATTTTCTAATCTTGTTAGTTCAATAAAGCTTTTATTTTTATCTTAGTATTTCATAATGCTTGCTTTATATTTATTTAATAAATATGCAATACCTAATGTCAATAAATTAGGAATTTATCAAATTCCATTAAAAAATCAAGTTTAGATAGGGAAAAACAATGTATTGAGTATACATCTAGAAATCTAAAAATTAATTTTTGAACATCAAGCATATTTCAAAAAAGGAAAAGTATTATAAATTTCCTTAGTCTTTATGCCTTAGACTAGTGATTTCTAAAGTACGGTGTAGAAGAAATTTTCAGGGATATAATTTTTGGTCATCATAATATATATCTATTGTATGGGGTGCATGGTATATTTCTTTACTAATAAACAAATATGTGCTATTTGTTATATTCTCATTGTTACATACTGATATAAGTGATATGCAGTTTAAAAATTTGGAAATTGCCTTACATCATGATATATTGTAAAATAGATAGATTATAATACTTGAGATTTCTGGAAAAATGGTTGAAACTCTGCACATTATCAAAACTACAGATAACCATTTACTTGATATTTATAATGCTAGTGTTTATCCAAAGTGATCATGTTACATTGACTAATATTATGTCTCATCTCTTATCAGGTCACATGCTGCAAATTTAATTGATCAGAATTGTTTTCAACTTCTTTTTTCACATTTTTTTATATATATATATATTTATTACTCTTTATGATGAATTCCAAATAACAATTTTTTAACATTTATATATATTTTTAATTCATTGCATTTATGTAATTTTTTTATTATATTCTCTCTATTATGTTCAGCTAGATTGTTAATTATATAACTTAACTAGGCAGTGAACAAGCAACATACTAATTCTGAAGAATTCTATTGTTCAATGTGCAGTGAACATTCTTTTATAAACAGGATCTAAGGATTATATTAAGGAAAAGTCAAAAATGTTATTACAATTATTAAATTTAGTTTTTCTTGATTTGAACTTTGTTTTTCTGTGTATTGATCAATGGTAAAAAAAATAGAAATGTTCTAAAGCAGGGATTGGTAAACTTTTTTGTAAAGGGCCAAATAGTAAATATTTTAGTTTCCACAGGTTAAGTAGTTTTTATGGGCATATACTATATTTCTGTAGATAGGCCTACTTAAAATAACAAGCACAAGAGAATAGTGATATACATGATACTATAAACTCTGCCTAATTGTAACTGTGACTGCATAGAGTAACAGCAGAGACCACCAACAGCATGTGAATGAGTAGCTACAGGAGTGCCACATGCAGTCTTTCTCAAAACTCAATTTGGCTGTCAGCTGTTATAGCTGGTACTTTTAAATTTAAAAAAATTTGAAATTGTAAAATCCATTCTTAGCTCATGGGCTGTATAAAAAGAGGGTGCAGGCTGGATTTGGCCCACAGGCTGTAATTTGCTGACCCCTGTTTTAAAGCATTTTTATAAGCTTGTTGAAGTGAGATACAATACTTTTTAATGAAAGCATTTCAAATATGTTAGCATAACAGATCAGATAATAATTATCTAGATAGTCAAAAAGAACAGAAATTGGTTAAAACTAGAGTAGATCTTTTATCTGAAATAGTTGAAGCTAGAGCTATTTTAGATAAATGATATTTTCAAATATTAGATATCATAACTTTTTATTAGAAAAATGAATTGAAAAGAGAGTTTGATAAGTTATCATACAAAATAAATGATGTTAGTATACACACATATGATTAAAAACTCTTTTATTCAATATAAACATTGTAAAAAAAATTGCAAATAGTGAAAATGTATTAATTAATAGATGAAAACTTATTGTCATCTTTTGATCACAAATTTACTAAAAGCATCCATATCAACCTGAATGATGATCCTCAATTATTTGTTGTTTGGATGTTTTTGTTATTTGATGTTCAGATAAATGGTCATCTACAATATTTCAAATAAAAAAATTTTTTAAATATAACAGAAGAGAAACCATTATATTATTTATCTCAACTAATATAAGTGTTACTGGAACAAATATAGCTTATTATTATTTTTGATTTTGAAATGAGTTATATTTGTACCAGATTAGATTATTTAAAAAAAGTTAGGAAAAACTTTGTCAAAAGGATATAGTCACAAATGATATTGATCAGAATTTTTTGACATCGGTTATCATGTAGTATAATGGAATACTACAGGGTTCCCACATAAAACCAGTACACCTCACACCTGAGATTCAAGTAACACTTTGAATTTTATATAACTTTATTTTATTTTATAACTTTATTTTATTTTAAACATTATTGAACTTTATTTTAAACTCATACATTAGGCTTTTAATTTCATATCTTTTAGTGCATGATGACACAATGTACGAGATACACCAACCTGCTGTGATAACCTCCTTACCATCTTGCGGGGACTTCTCATAATGCCCATGCAAATTCTGTCTATAGTTTCAGGGGTCCTCACTGTCAGTCGCTTATTCCTCTGCACATTCTGAATGGATCCTACAGCCTTCCATTTCTTGTACAGATCCTGAATAGTGCTGGTTGTGGGGAGTTTCCTACCAGAATGCTTCGCTTGAAACATTTCTTTACATTCCTTGATGGAACCTGTCTTTATGTAAAATTCCACAATATCAATTCGCTGTTCTAATTCAAACTGCCCATTTCTGTCACAAATGTTCCTTGTTACCACAAGCACTGATTCAACACAGTGCACTCAACTTTCCAATAAAATGAAGTGTAGTCAACTTTCGAGACAGTATTGCCACTTCACAAGCAATTTGACTAGAGATGATTAATCGGTACGTGAGGCGTACCGGTTTTATGTGGGACACCCTGTATAATTATGTATTTTATGCAGAGTTGCAGAGTCAGATGGCAAATGATTCGACTCTAACTTTGACTCCACCTTTTAAAAAATCTGACTCCGACTTTGCAACCTTGATTTTGTGTCATTGTCATTGTATGTGTGTGTGTGTGTGTGTGTGTGTGTGTGTGTGTGTGTGTGTAATGTATGTCATTGTTTTTGTTATATATATAACCTCTTCAGATCCACTATTAGAAGGAGTTTGTTTTTTCATATGCATTTTATATGAATAT
>WUQG02107468.1:0-25457 GCA_011317285.2 Androctonus mauritanicus | reverse complement strand
TAGTTTCGAATGAAGGGATAGATGCGTATGCCCTTTAGTATTAAGCTACCTCAAGCGCCAAATAAATGGAATCGGACCCTTGTCAATCTTCCGGTTTGAATTCCTTTCTTTTTTTTTGTTTACATATGATGTAAAAATATCTTGTTTTTTTTTTTTAAATTCTTTTCAGTTGTGTTTGTTTATTATCTTTTTTTACACCAATGTAGATTTTAAATATTTTATAGCAATGTGTTTTATCTATATATCTAGACTTTTTTATAGCCTATTTACTTGTTCAGATTTGTTCATCCTATCCCAGCATGCGTTGTGATTTTAATTTTATTATTATTATTATTATTATTGATTATTATTATTATATTATTATTATTATTATTATTATTATATTATTATTATTATTGATTATTATATTATATATATTATATATATATTATTATTATTATTATGTTTGAAGCACGTGAGATGTTTTTTTATGATTGCACGTTATTGTACAGTGTTGTGTTGTAAAAACTCACTTTGTATATCTAGTCGCTGTAGAGGTGACCAAAGTTTTCCTATTAGGAGAAAAAAAAATGACTATATGAAAATAAAATTGAAAGAAATAAGATTAAATTGACTTGATTTTATGTTTTTTTGTTTTTTATTATTTTTTTTAATTATAGTTTTTTTTTTTTGTTTTTTATTTTAAAAATTTATTATATTTTTATTTTATTTTTCGGGAGTTCTTATATTAATACTCTGGACAATTCCCAATACTTTTTTTTTTCTTATAGGCCTATGCCTACAATTTTGTCGGTATGGCTGTAATGCTTGTTGTCATGGCAACACTGCCCGAAGATTTATTCCCAACCCCCCTCCACCTTTCATGCAATACTATACGTGAAAGATTTGCTACACAGAATCGTTTCAATTTATTGTCGGTAATTAGTAAAATTTTTTTTCCTCTCGTATAGATTCTTCTCTAGTTTTTTATTGGGTTTTTATTTTTTAAAAATATCTTGTTTTAACTCCCAAAATCTACTCGAGATGCGGATCCCTTAAAAATTTGATCCATTGATGCTTATAATAATAATAATATGTTATAATTTAGCCTCGTACATATTGTTTATCCGGTCATTTTCAATGATAAAATACAAAAAAAATCAAAAGTAATATATATTTCTAGTTTTTTAAAAAAAACCTTACTCGAAATTGCGTATCTTGCGATAATTTCCGCTTATAATGAAAAAAAAATCAACAGAAAAACCAATAAATCGAATTTGCAGAGTATAAAAAGCCTTAATTAGCCTACAGACTTTTTATTATGCAATTCATCACCGGGGTTGAAAGTTATGAATTTTTTGAATAAATTATGAATTTTACTTTTCCTAATTAAAAAAAAAAAGTTCTTTCGTAATTAAGTGACATGTAAAATTAAAATAATAAAAAAAAACAACTGGCTGTTTAATTCAGTGGGGTTTTTAATTGTCATTTTCGATATTTTTAAAACATTTTTGACTCTGGCAAATTATATAATTTTACATGCGAAGGATTTTATATACAAAACAAAACGAAAAAAAAAAAAATTCGTAAAAATTGATTAACAACTTTTAAATTTATGCGATTTTTTTTTTTTAATTTAATTATCTTTAAGTAACTTTCTATCAACTCGAATATTAGTTATCGATATGTATAGTAGGAAATTCGTTAGTTTTAAACGTACTTAATAACCACGATTATCAAAAATCAACCACTGGATTTTCGCAAAAAGTTCGTGCAACATTATTCGCGAGTCTCTAAAAATTGGGGAAAAATGCGAGTGACTTCTCTCGATAAATTTCTACATTTTCTTTTTTATATAATTATTTACACCCAAGTTTATACGTCAGGGCGTCCCCTAGTGCTAAAAAACTTGTTTGTTTTTTTTAAATATTTTAATCAATTAAAATAATAATTTTTTTTTTTAAATGAGAGAATTAGATTTTTGTTGATTAAAAAGCGATTTCATTCTAATAAAACGAGGAAATTAAAAATGTAAAGACTGCTACTTTCATCGCAGTACTTAAAAGATGCAATTCGACTTTCCTTTATACACTTTTCATAAAGTAATGGTTGTCATGACGATAGATTCGACCATGTTCTCTTTATGGGGTTGAAGTGTTTTTATGGATGATGGGAATTTTTAAAAATAATGTTTATAATACACGAAAAATGATAGAAAGATTTGTATGCAATTACACGTTATAATACGTTCTTAAATTTTTATTACATTCGTATGCTAATTATTTATAAAATTGGTTTGACGCACGAAATTAGTGGTAGCAGTAGGTCTATATAACCTTATAGAAACGAATCTGTACAGTTTCCATTTTTATAAACAATAAACGGCGATTTAAAAAAGGGAATTTTTCAGTTTTATAAAAGCCAAAAACGCATCTCTAAAGAAGAATTTGCATCCCCGCCAGCCCGCCAAATAACGCTGTTTAAAAGTGGCAGCCATCTTTAAAAAAAAAATTGTTATAAAGTAATTTTTAGCGATTGTAAGTTAAGAGTTTTTATACAAAACATGTTTACGGTGATTGCCTGGGAGCCGATGACATTGATCGAATGATTTTTATCTCGATTCGGGTTTGTAGGGCCCCAAATTGAGGTGTACCGAAATATTTTATGCAATATTCTAAAGTATCGCTCCATTAAGTTCTATATTATATAGTTTTGTGACCGAACCATAATTTAGAAGGGAGGAGGAGGAGGAGGAAGAGAGGAGAGAAAAAAAAAATTAATTTTGCTAACGTGTATTTGCAAATGGCGTTCGTGCGACGTTTCGTGTTTGTACTATCATTAAATTACATCAGTGGCAACATCAACCATTGAATAAACCTATTAAAAAGTGTCATAAAATATGCTTTAGAATTTAAAGAGGAATAACGTTCTCTCTCTCCCCTTTTTTTTTTGTTTCTTTTATTATTATTAACTGATTAAAAGTATCGACAGAAACCAGTTTAGGTTTAAAATTTGAGAGCTTGGAATGTGCACGGAAATCTTTTTCTTTTTTTGAGATTATGACCTTTGAAATTATCGGGTAGTTCTGATGGGGATGTCGTTGCTGCAGATTGTTAGGCCTACCTATAATTTCTGTCAAAGAATAAATATAAAAAGGGGACATGTTCCCCTTCGTTGTCATCGTAATAAACTCACCCTGCCGAACAAGATTTAACGAATTATTGGAACAGCTGTCGGCGGCAATTTCTGATTGGTCGATTGAAGCATGACGTGGAAAAATGTTTTTGTCCAATAGCGTTTATCGATCTGGTTTTAGCTTTGTAGTTTTACACAAGTGAAGAAATAAATGATATATATATATAGAAAGTAAAGTTATAACTCCATTAAATCAATTGTTTGATATAAATAAATATATTTATATTTATATATATATACATCCAATTTAATTCTGCCTGTGACGTCGTCTTAAAAAAAATCGGATTTATAAAAAAAAAATGATTATTTTAGTTTCCTCCACTTGTTGTAGAAAGGAAGTTAGTTCCGGCTTCCTTTTGTTTCCATTTCCGTTTGATCGGTAGTTTTAAATATTCTGAGAATATATATATCGGAGTTGTCAATCGAAACAATCGATTTTTTTTTTATTTTTATTTTTTTTAACTGCTACGAAAACACGTATAAAAACTGCAGTCATCAAAAATAAGGTAGAGAGCGAAGATATAAATTTAATTCTCCGTTCTCTTACTAGCAGCATTGCTTTAGTCTTCTATCTTAGGTAATCCTATCCTTCACCTTCACTCAGAATTGTGACGAGATAATGGAATTTCCGATGGTCTTTTTTTTTTTTTTTATTTATTTTTTCCCTAGCACTTTTTGCAACCAAATATGTTATGTCGGGTCTGAAACGTTCTGTGTAGCAATACTGTCGAGAATGCTTTATTATTATTGTTATGATAATAACGACGCAGCTTTACATTCAGCTATGGGTTACAAATATGACATTGGGGTAAAGACCATTTCCGGGGTCTGATTCATCCGTCCTTTAGTCGTCCACTCCGTACAGGTCTGATCCCCTCAACATATAAATAACCTATGGCACGACTGGGAGCAGCTGTACCAATTATTACCCTCCCGAATTTGGCCCCTGATCTTCAATATGGTGTTTGTCACCCTTCCAGATGGTCAGCACGCTTGGGTTGATTAGGAGTCTGACAAAACTTTTTCCTTGTATGCAATAACCGATAATTATCCTGGCTTTAATTCCATTTCGTTCCTAGTCACACACACACGCATATAAAAAAAAAAAAGGGCAGAATACAAAATTTTTAATAACGTTTAAATATTTATTTGTAATTTAATTATCGTTATGTTTTAGTTCGTAACATAAGCGCATAAATGAATAAAAAAAAAATAATAATAATAATAATCGTAATCCATTTTAGGATGTCTTGGCTATATCATTAGTCGTATAACGAAGAGTGCGTTAATTACTAAGTACAGAGAGTTGTGTCCTCAGAGACAGGTGTGACGTAGAAGGGTCAGTGTACTGATTGAAGTTTTAGTATATCTGCACCCTACTAATTAAAGATGGGATAGGCAGAGCGTGCGAAAGTATTATTTTTCATTGATACTGGTATTGTTTTCTTCTCTTTTGTGCTAAGGGTGCAACGTTTGGCAAACATTATCTTCCATTGTTTTAAAAATAATATTAAATTCTATTCAGCTCTCTATAGGAAAAACAAAAAAATAAAAAACAAAATAAAATATTATTCGAAACGTGTCCGATTTAATTTACAAATTATAATTTCGGCGTAGGCGTGCTGTCGAGTGGAACAATTAAATTGTTTTAAAATAGTTTAATTGTTTTATTCGGTGACATTCATTTGTATTCAATATGGCGAATGGAAGCACTTAAATTATTCTTTTCTAAACCAAAACATGCAGATTGCCATGACAACACGCTCGATGGCGGGGGAAAAGGAGGGACTGATAACAATTGGGCGAGGTCCCTGCTCCCTCTTTCTCCCCCAATAAGGGTGGAAACGGGTAGGGATGACCATTCCCCAAATAAGCAACAGCCTTATTACAACTCAGGGTTTCCGGCCTTCTGTGTGTACAGCACTAAATTTTTTTCGTTCGTTTTTGACTGCGACGACGTGCTAGTGAGAAACAAAAACGAGATGTTAAAAAAAAAATGTAATAATAATAACAACACGTCGCCTTTAAAAAAAAAACAATAAATAAATAAATTAGGGAGATAACTCTTTCTGCCCTAATCAACCAATAGGGATTAAGGTAGAGTGTCACTTCTCCACCTTCGATAAGGGCGTCCACATTTGAGGGACCATTCAGTTCAGTTCCCTACGGGTGATAGTGGACGATGTCGAAGGAGGAGCGAGTGATTCTTCTAAATATATACTTCCTTCTAGCCCTTTTTAAAAGTTGGCCCCTTCCATAGCGGATAGTTTTAGCATTTAAAAAAGAAATTTAAAGCGAAACAAAATTGATAAATGAACTATGTTAATATTGCTATTATGGTTCCCTTCCTGCCCCCGTTGCCTTGGATGTTGTATAATTCTAAAGCCCGTTTCCCTTTGCACCCCTGCTTTGTGTGTCTTTGGTAAGCGTTGTGATTTGAATTCAACCAACACATAGATTGTTTACTCGCGCGTCACAATTAGGCCTCAGTTTTTTGTTGTCTCCACTATTTCTAGAAAAAAAAATATATATATAGATATATAATAGAATCCATTATATATCTATATATATAAAACAATATATATATACAGTATATAAATAAATATATAAATGTGTGTATACATGTACTCTATGTACGTACTGTATGTATGTAAAGTACTCTGTACGTATGTATGTTGTGAGTGCCTAAGGCCCAGTTCTTAGATTGAGTAGAAAGAGCTGCGTTTTGAGGATGCCCCATTATTTCATGTGCTCCTGATAACGATTGTTTGCCAGCTCTTACATAGCTTATTGATAGGCGGCGGTTTAAATCAGAAATTAGAGGAAAAAAATAAAAAAAATATACCAATATTGTAAATAATGTACAGGTTTGGAGATATAGTAATCCTGCCCCTCTTCAGCCGCATTTTCTCGTCAAAATTATTGAGAATCCGAGTGTGTTTATATTAGCCCCTAAGAGCTATCTGCAAATTGGAGAGGATGCACTTTCTCGGGGTTATCGTTCTTCGCCTGTCTTCCCCGCCTTAACAATGACGAATTAGCTGGAGCATCCTGCCCATTCTCGATCTTCCGAATTTGTGTCCCGGAAGGTAGAAGGATGGGAGTTAGGTTGATTTCTCATCCTTACGTCACACCATTTTGGAGTTATTTTTGTACAGTAGCGACAGAAGGATGAGAAATTGCCATACGAATCTACGAAAAGAGCGCAAAATCAAAATTCCAATACAAACGATAAATCTATATGCTGTATATTCTGTGTTTCAAAAGCTGTTAACTGGATGCTTCGGCTACATCCGTCGTTAATTCCCCCCCTTCTACTTATCTTTATTTCTATCTAACTTTCTCTCTCCATCCCACCTTTTCAATAGTGTATACTGTGTATACCAAGGCCCGGTTGCCTAAAGGGGGAAGGAGCGAGCACCTCTACCTCATTCGTTATCGGTCAGTGCTGCTTAAAAAAAACTCTGCAAACCGATCACCAAAATCTATACACTTCAAGGGCGTAAAATCGACGCCTCACTGCCAATGCAACGCAGCAGCACGGACCGTCCGCTGGCCCCCTGTAAATGAGAATAAAAAAAAAATCCCATTAAAAAATATATTTAAAAAAAAAATAAACGGGACGTCCCGTGATCCTCAAACGGGAGCGATGAAAAAAAACGTAAACGAGCGTCGAATCAAAAAATACCTCATGACATCCCCGTCCCGAAAATCAAACGTTGTTTATGATTGTCGCTCCCTTGGGGAGAGTTGTTGATTACGAGACGTCTCAAATGCCTTTAAAATAAGAGCCTTAAATGTGTACAACCTGCTCTGAGTCTCATAACATAATACTGTAAATAACACATACCTCCGTAACGGAGTACGGAAGTGCCGAGTCTCAGAGCTTATCCGATCCCTTCTTTCATAAAACTGGCTCGATGCTAACTTAAACGAGTACTCAATCTGAGAACTGGTGCCAGCACTTTTCATATTCATAATTGAAAATTTCATTCGTTATTTAAACAATTTTCTGCACTTGTACTAAGAGCAGATACTTTTTTTGTATTTTATCCAATTATGACCCCCTCCTCGAAGGCTGTGCCCCTTCAAATAAACGACGAAAATAAAAAAATTTGAATATATATATAAAAAAAATAAAAAAATCAATGGCCCTTTAACGATGATAAATAAATGAGGTTTAATGCATTCAGCTTTAAGTTGTTATATTTCCCCATTGCTGAGTGCTTTTTAGTGTCTTGTACATTGTCTACTTGTGTTTGAGATGAATAAATTCTGTAATATTAATTATTGTGTTTTTCTCTCTTTCTTTCGCGAGAACACACACACACACACACACACAAGCCGCGTATTAAAGATTGATTTTAATTAATTCATTTCATATTTTCCAAGTAATCTATGTAATTTTAATGCGCATGAAAATTTAATGAACGGGACCTGTCGCGAATTATAAACACTCTTTAATAAATATATAATAATCGGATGTCGTTACAAAATTATTTTATAACGACAAATTGAATTTCGAAAACTCCTATTTTCGTTTTTTTACCGATTAAAACTCAGATGGTTCCTGTCGCGCTCCTCACTGGGACCAGATAGTGTGTGTGTATGTATGTATGTGGTTGGTCGGATGGAGCCACTCTTAGATCTAATTTAGTCGTTCCAGACATTGGCCTAGGTTATAGATGGCCAGTTTTCGGGGGACGTCTGGCATAAAAATGCTAACGCTGTTCGGTGCGATGTTCGAAAGTAAAGAATCGATACGAATAATAACTCGATGCCGGCTGCCGTCCAGAACTATTCTTCCGTGTTATAAATTGCCATTAAACTTTATACAACCCTTTAAAAAACGATTGTTTCTGAAGGTGGTGAAAAAACGACTCCGATCTAATTTGATTATCGCCTCTAAATGTTACCTTTTAACTTGGAATTGATTGATTGGCAAGTTTTCGTTCGTATAAACGTTCTTTAAAGACACCAAAAGTCATTTTCTTCTTCTTTTTTTTTATTACTTATCTTTCTAGTAAATTAAAGATTAGCAGACAATAGAAAGGGGCAAAGAAGATTAAAGGATCTGATCGTCCCTTTCTATTGTGCGTTTTCTCTGCACGCCTAAGTGATCCCCACATCTTATAAAAGGGTCTGTATAAAGTTGTTAGTGTCATCTCGTGTTGTTTTTCGTTGTGAGGAGAAATGCACATGTCCAAATGAAATTACCAAGTAATTGAAAGAGAAGAATTTTAATAAATTTAATTAAAAATCCTTTGAACTTACGAACATATAACTTAATTATGTATGGATTTTTGACGACAGAAGGATGCTGACGACACCAGGACTGAACAAAAGCTGTCTACTAGCCGAAGAGGGGACACTTATAATTATCAATAGCATTTTTGATGAAATTCCCGAATGAATTCGGATCTACTTCTTTCCAATACTATAATAATCGAAACACGCCTCAATCCAGTTCTGGTCCAAGTAGCGTGTTTACAGCTTTACTCCAGAAGTGTATAAAAATTAAAGACACTCTAGAAAGGAAACAAACCCGTATTGTTTCTCTCTATACACGACTCGAACAACAATAACGGTCTGTAGATTAAAAAAAAAATCTGTGTATGAAAGAAGAGACCAACAGTTATTGTATAAAAAAACACTCAGAAATTCGAGATATCTTTTATCTGATACCCATTGACCTAATTGCCGTAATTGTGACTCGACTGTTATGACGAAATTCTTTACATTAAAAGTGTAATCACATTTTGCACGGATCTTTTTTCGAAATCAAACAAATAGAGAAAAGTTTAAAAGCGATCAATTGGACAATAACCGACGACAGACTATATATGGATCCTGTGACCTATTTGTCGAACGAAATCATTTGATGGCAGAACAAAAAAAAAATATCCCTTTGATAAATCATCGATACAGCATTTCGCATCTCTCGAGTAATTTTCAATAAATTTTATTCGAAATTATCGACCTGCGATAGATAATTGAAACGGAATGTTAATAGTTATCTATGCGATGTAAAATAAAAACAAAAATAAAAAATGTCGAGGTATATAAATGGCTTCTTCCTCAAAAGCATTCTGTTCAACAAGGTGAGCCTTATTATCGAGATATCCGTCACTCTACGCACTCAAGAATGTCACCTAAAAAATTAATAACCGGTTCGCCTTAAGTAATGGCAAGATTCCCTCACCTTTCCTACAGCTATCTTTTGTTCGTGAGGCCAGATGTAGGCCTATATATTTTCTCCACTTGATCAATCCCCATTTTGAATGTCGTTTGGCTTAACGTATTTTTATTCGTCGCAGTTTTTAATCTAAAATTTAAAAAAAAACACGCAGAAAAATAGCCAAATTTAATTTTTTTTTTTTTTTTAAATATTTTTCTGGTCGTGTTTAAAACGCCCAGAACAAAATTCGGCTACGTAAACGTAATCAAAAAATAAAAATTTTATTAATTTACGGTTCATAACCGAGTGGAATAAACTTATTTACTGTAGCGTTAGCGTGGAAAGAGGCTCAAAATGGGTTGTTAAACGCTCTATTTAACTATTAAAAAAAAAATTGTTATATAAATGCGGTCGGGCCGACGTTATACGTTACTCGCGTTGTCTGCATACGAAAAAAAAAGAAAGAATAATTTAATTTTAACGCCGTTTTCGGCCCTTTTATGTGGACCGTACCAACTCGGATTTCTGCATTACTATGTCGGCGAATGATGTATTGATTGCAATTACCGTCAGCTGTCCTATCACGTGACCAGTTCTTGTCAAATGATACTATATTGGTGATATTGTAGATGATAAACCGAACAGAAATCAAACTGTTATATGTAATTCTATATGCCGTTCGGAACTATCGCGAGTTTTCGGGATCATCGTAGGCGTAATTTTCCATTAATCCCCATAATCGAATATGGAAGAAAGCGATTGGTATAGATAAAAGCCGACAGTCAAATCTCGGCAGTCTCGTATACGAAAAGACGAAAAAAAAAAAGAGAAGAGATGAAGTTGTAGGAAAGAAAATGGATTTTTTGCCGGAATTGCTGAATTGGAAGTGATAAGTGATTAATAAAAACCGTGAAAAACTTCTATATTCTCTTCGGTTCATTTAATTTTCCAAATATAAGGTCGATGTTAGCGTAAACTGTTATCCGCCATTTTAATTAAAGTAAAATCCGCCTATCGGTGGTTATTTTTTTCGATTGTTCTCTTAACAATCCGGTATAAAAATAGCATAGGATAAAAAAAAAATATGTGTGTATATATGGAAACATTCTACCGCGATATTTAAAAATATATTTATTATAATAAAAGTCTGAACTTTCTCGGGGTCATAAAATAGAAAATTCAATTTGCGAAGTCGAGAGAAATTGTAAACATGATCAACTCCGGAAATAATTAAAAACAGGAAATTGAAAAACGTTCCGTCCTCACATCCGGTCAGATGGTACGTGACGTCAGCCGACGAAAATTTTAACGGAATTTCAATTAAAAAGACAACAAAATTTTCGTTCTTTGTTAATCTACTTCCGCTTTTGATGATTACTTCTAAAATAGTCATAAAAATCAAACTGTTTTTTAACGATAAGTAAACAACCGCCATCGACACTCCAACGACACTTTCCAGCCTCCGTCCATTGGTTCCAATATCGAGTTAGTTCCGTCGGTTCTGGACAAAGTTCTGGAGCACTTTCAGTGATGCCAGGCCAAGAACTCTTAACTAAAGAAATCATTGTTACACGGAACGATTTTTCAGTACGCCGACAGTACAAAAATGCCATTAAAGTTCCGGCAAAAATAATTACTATATAGAATATTTCAACCAAATGCCATTTTAAATAATGGTTTAATTCTTTAATTACGGGGCAAATAAACTAGACCCGAGCAACAAATTATTTTTTAAATTTTCGGTCGGTCGTTAGAAACGCTAAAAATAATTATTATTTTATAAAATTTAGATTCGCTGCGTAACAAATTGAATTTTTCTTTTTCTTTCTTTCTTTTTTTTATTTTTTAATTATTATTTTTATTTTTACTCGTGTTGCCATATTCCTCCGGGTAATATTTTAAAAATTCATAATGAAAGTTAGATGGTAATAGGAAAATTTTGTAAATTAAACACGGAATGATTAATTACTCTCCTTTACATAAACAAACAAACGAAAATGAACAAATTTTTTTTTTTAATATAAATATATATATATTTATTTATTTAGTTTAAAGAAAAGCTTACAAATTATTCTCTGACTCGGGGTCTCGAGTATCATATTTCATCTGTTTGTTTATCGATATGTATTCCAGATTAGAATTTTTATTTAACATGCAAAAAACAAACAGAAATCCACTTTTTTTTCACTTGTTTATTAATTTTTGACGTTTTTTTTTCTTTTAATCGATGATATTGAAAGTAAATCGAGCATTAAAATTAAATTCTAATGCTTAAAAAAATCGTGTTTAACTTATTTTAATATGATTCCAGCCAAGAGAGAGAGAGAGAGAGAGAGACGAGAGAAGAGAAAAAAAATTTTAATACTTTTTAATTAATCGTATTCATTATTTATTAATTTTAGGAACTTAATTATTTCTGTTATTATTCAAGTGAAATGTTTTTAATAAACATTCATTTTACGAACTGTATATAGAAATGAAAATTCTCTGCTAACAAACTCGTTCATCCGAAAGATACAGCGCGCAGATAATATATAACCAAGAGAGCGTAAAGTATGGAAAAGTGGGAGGAGGAAGACAGAATTTCAATTTTGAATTAGGCGAGATTGTCCGCCAGCAAACACGAAAAATAATTAAAAGTTCTTAATGAACTAAAACGCAATTAGAAACTTATATATCTTTGACGGTAACGGCGGCCGGAGCCGACATTACAAAAAGAATGGCGGACCTTCATAACGCCCCACCAAAAACAGATAACAATCGTCGTAAAACGATTACAACATTATAACCGCAACTTACTTCCATTTACTTCCTCTTTCTATTAAAACAAACGAAGAGGAATGAAGGAAGAAAAATTATCTTCCTTTCGTTTCTAATACGGAAGAGGGAGGAAGATGTTCGGGGTGGAAAAAACATACAGGAAATAAGATCAGGTACGAAAACGAGGTTTTAAAATTGCATCGGAAATGACGTCTGTTTCCGGTTTGATGTTTGCTTTCCGAAAAAGCTTCCGGATCGAGAAAAAGGCGAAGAAAATACTTTTATACTTTCCCGTTTTGCTTGTTTCTTTCTTTTTTTTGGTACGCTCCGACACTCTTTATCATCAGTGTAAACATTCGTTAGACGATACCCATCTATATTTTTATATCTATCGTTTCTACACATTTAATGTATCGCTCGTTCTATAGACACGTAGAATGTAGAGTTGATTTTATTTGACGCTTTAGTTTGAATCTGTGATCGGAATAAACTATTAATTTCCATAAATAAAACTACAGGTAGCAGGATCTACAAGTTCTACCATCGATTGCATAAATATAAGCACTGCCTGCAGAGAAACCGAGTTCATCATTTTTGGTAGTGACCACCAAATATTCAACCCAGATTGATTTTCTTGATGATGAAAATCGATGGTTCTTTCTCCATATTTAACCACACCCCCAAGCATATATTTATACATCAGATCATCCCAAAAATAATGTCATTTTTATAATGTACTTGTTCAAACATGTCTCAGCTTGTCTAAATATGAATTTTTAAAGTTTTATAAACACTACTAAGCTGAAGTGGCCTTATTCTATGGAATATATACTTGATTAAATTAATAAATGATTTATCTTTTATATCCTTTCAAAATTTAATGCTAAAAACGACATTACTTTTGGGATGAAATGATACATATATATATATTTTTTCATTTAGCGCTCCTAGTTAACATTTTACTGTTTTTTGTAACAAAATCTAGATTATTTTTGTTTCTTTGATTTTTAAATTATAAGTTAGGGTAAATGAAACATTAAATAGAATTAAAGCAAACAAAAACAATCAGAAGTGTAACTACTGTATCGGAATTTTAAAGAAAGACCACTAACCGAAAGGAGCGCTCGATCAGGAAGAAGAAAAAAAAAAAAGTCTGAAAACCGTCTTTCTAAATAATTGATTTAGCCTCTAGGGTGATCGAGGATTAAGTTTACAGCGTTAAACAATTCTAGTTTTTAACGCCGAAACCGTGGTAAAATTCCTAAGAGATTCTTTACAATAACAAATACGCCATTGGCCATCAAAAAACAATTCTACTCTTTGCAAATTTTGATATTTAAATACATAAATAAATATATCGGAATAAAGAAGGCTACCGATATGATAATGTTTTGTTTACTGTTGTCGTATTTAAGATTATTTTCTTTTAAATCTTGGTGGTTATATAAAGGCATGGAGAATTTACTACTACTCGACCCCACCATTTATTTTTAATCTACCAGCCTTCGAAAACAATTTACTGGAAAATATAAAGCAGTATACGAGCGAAAAGAATGTTTTTGAGACGACAGAGCATTATACTCCGCTACATCTCCTTAATGGCTACTACTAATACACGCTGCTCACTTTACATACCACATAACTCAGCGCAATTATTGGCAACGCATTCGCTCTTTACATTAGCGCTTTTCGTGTACGCGCCAAACAACTTTTCTAGTAACAGCAAGAAGAATATGCCAGTGGTACTAACTTTCTCTTTCTTTTTTTCTATACAAGATAGAGTTAAATATCAACAATTAGTTTAATAATATAACATGTTGCTAATATTTCACGCTTATGTTAATGGTATATTCTGATATGTTTAATTACATGTGCCAACCTAACAATTCGTCACAGTTTACGACATGGGCGACGGAAAAAGTCATTTATATTCACGTTACATCTTTTTGCTGCGGAATTATGCCAGTCGCTTCTTTCAGACACGTAAAACGAGTAATTAGAAGAGGTTTTTGTGGGTCAAACTCGGTGTCGGCAAAAGAAAGGTGACATTTTTCTTCACCGTTTTTAATCCGATTTACGCCACTTTTTGAGATTAACTTAACTCGATAAAATTCTATAAAGTTATAACACCTTAAGTACTTTTTATTCATGCGCATTAATGAAAGTTCTAACGCCATCTGTCGACTAGATTTTCTAATATTTCGACACTAAACCGACAGGAAAATCATTTTGTCGTCGCCAGTTATCACATGGCTCCTATTGTCAGGACGATTTTTTGTATTAAGATAAATTTATAAGGATGTAAATGAATAAAACACCAAATCCCCTTTCATAAAAGCGTTCCAACCGTATCGAAAGTAATTCTAAACTTTCATAACTTATCTAGTTCCCCCCCTCTTTATATGTGATGTCGAAACTCGACCTCTTTTCTAAACGATTTTTTTTTCTCTCTCTCTTTTTTTTTCTACATCATCCGATTTATGTCAATATTTAACGAATAAATACGAGTATTTATAAATAAAAATGGTTTCTGAGCTTAAATATTTTAATTTTTGTTCGACGCATGGCAACACTTTTTATTTAATAAATCAAGATAGACGTAACCGATCGTCACGTACATGAAACTTTAAACGGTCCAACTTTTATGTATGTTTGAGCAATTTAAAGCAGTTTTCTTTACATTCTAAAATCATTAAACATTAAAAAACATTAGAATACTTAGCGACGGAACTTAATGCGTTTCGTAACTTTAATTATAATTAAGCATTTGTCATTCGTCCTCTTTCCATTAGAATGCCTATTTTTACCTTTGAGATTAATGCTTTTTCACGTACACGTTAAATGACCTGCGACCTGGCGCGTAACTTTGTTCCAATAACGAATATATATTACATATTTTTTTAATTATAATTAAATATATAAATATTTATGAAACCAAGTTAGTTCTGGGTATTTTTCCACCAATAAAAAAAAACGAATACGCAAGTTATTCCCTTTTTTTTTTTTTACGAGTTTTATCGATTATATATTCGACTAAAAATTTATTTTCTAGTCCGAAAAATAATTAAAGAATGAAGAAAAAAAAAAAGAAGAAGAAGAAGAAAGTGTATATAATATAAAACGAAAGGCGAAATTCGTGACAAGCCAAAGTGATTTTTAATTAAGGATTTTCTTAGTTGACGTTTAATTATTTAATTAAATAAGTCATTAATAAAAGATATTAAAAAAAAGGGGGAGCGTAATATTAAAAAATAATGCACCAGACGTGAAAATATATTCATAGAAGACTAATAATGCGAGGAATGGTAGCAAATTGAAAGTTTGCATCATCGCTCACTTCTTGTCCTCTTTCAATCTGGGTATTGGATACGCTACTGGTTGTTTGACAAATATGCAAGATTATATATTTATCTAGTTAGTTATTAATATTTAAATACGTTATAACGCATAAAAAGGCATTAAAATACATATATATATACACATGCCGACACGGTATTCCCATCGATATCTGTTTAAAAATACGATAAGACGTGTCATTAAAATAAATATGGAGAAGAGAAAGATGTAGTTCAGTTTTTACACATTTTTAAAACCATTACAAAAGAAAAAAAAATTGTGTCAAAAAAAAAGAATACACGCGACGAGAGAGGAAGTTGCGTAACATTTTAATCTGCATGATTTGTAGAAAAATGACATTAATTTTTGCTGGCGTGATACATCCATTTCGTTTAATTCAATGGCCTATAATCTCAGTCGCCATCTCAGATATCAAATTTATAGTTCTTTAAATATTCTAAGCATACTTGATCTTTCGTTTGGTCAACCGATAAGAGAGAATCGCTTACTTTATTATACTGTTTTTTTTTTCTATTACCTGGCCACTTCCGATAACGAAATCGGCGCCATTTTTACGCCATAAATTCAAGTCGAACTTAATTTTTTTTTTTTTTTTTTTAGTAGAGAAAATTCGTTGCTAAATCTGACGAATATATATCTTTCATTTTTTTGAGTAATTCTATCAACGCGATGAAAAATACAGTTTGATCCGATATTGATCCACTGCCCTCAAATTCAATCTGGTATAAACTATTTAGGAGTTACATTCCTTCATCGAGTGTGATGAATCTATCCGTGTTTTCGTCTTGAATTATTAAAAATATATAAACATTTATTTATATATATATATTGGATATAAATAATGCTGTCTGTTTATAATTTAAACTTTAAAGTTTTTTTTCCAACATTTTTTTTTAACTTATAAATCGACTGGGTTACAGAACGAGTGGAGAAGTTATAATAACAGAAAGAAATCTTTTTATTTTTTTTTTTGTATCCAATCTGTTCTATCACCTCTCGTCCCTGTCTATAATAGTGGACTGTGCCGAAAGCTTTACAATACATACCTGGCTATACACACTAATATATATATAGGCCTATATATATATATCAATTTCCAAACCTTTCTCAGAACCAACAAACTCCCTACAAAAATTATCGATCGAATATTTCGTCTTGTTCCGTTCATCAGCTACCTACCAGAAGAAAAAAAGAGAGAGATTTCTAATAAAGCGTGCTCTGTAACGCCATTTGTTTATTGGCTATCTGATCGAGGGCGATCTTACGATTATCGTTATTAGCCAGAAATTTTAAACAGATATCACTTCGACCAATCGCGAATTCTCTTTCGGTCGCCATCGATACGATTTAAATGGCGTTAATAAGCGACCCCTGGCCATTTTATTGTTTTCGAAAAGTTTTTTTTTTTTTTCTAACGCGTTGTTACGGTAATTAAGAAAATTTTTAAATTTTATTATTATTATTTTAATGGAGTAAATAAATTTAAAAAAAATTCCAAGAAATATGTTAGATCGATATTTGTATAGTTTGTAAATTTTTTTTCGTTCTCTCTCTCTTTTCGCTTTTTTTTTTTTTTTTGGTATATTTTTTTTTGTGAGATAAAATCATTTTTTTCTGTTGGGGAAAAAGTTCTTTCGTGTCTGATGGGAAACAAACACAATGGTTGCTATGGCGACCATACAAGTTCACTTTCGTCAGAAAAGATTGGGGGGAATACGAGTGGAGGAATCTTAGCCAGAACGGTTGACTTCTGACGGGAAACCACCTGATACGACTGCGATTCCTGAGACGTAAACAAGCGTAACCACAGCATTTTAAGACCGAATTGGATTAATTTTCTAGAATACAACCAATCTAATCACACTTAGTCACGAGACGTATAACTTCATTTTCTGTATGACACAGTTTAAAACGAGAATTTCATTGGCTAAGGCGGCGCAATCAAATTATTACACACACACACACACACTCGGCCCTAAGTAATAAAACATTCGAATTAATGAAATTACCGCAATCGTTGGAATTAGGGAAAATTTCGTCTTGGCTGCTGCTGCTGCTGCTGCCATCAACAAAAATCTTATTAACCGTCGCATCTTTCCACTTTCTAATTGGCTGATCCGGAATTTATTTATCTTCCGATTCTTGTGTTTATTTACATATAATTTTCTCAATTAGACGCACGTAAAATCAATTGATCCGATTAGTTTTCACAGACTTTACCTTCTATCATAACACAAATTATCGGAATTAATTCGGGATTTTTCATTTGCATATTCCTCAAACTTCCAACGTCTATCGGATCCGCCTGGCTGACTCTAAAACTGATTTAATTGCCCAAATATCTTGGCCATCCACTCGTGTCCGAATTATATAGTTAATTTCTTTTAACCTTACCGATTGGAGTGGTTGGAACGACGATACGTGTCAGATTGTAAGCGCTTAAAACCTTTATAATCCGCGGATGGGGTTAGAAAATCCGCAGTGTAGAAGAGGATGTATGTTTTGTCGTTTTGGATAGCTTAAAAAAAGTTTGGAAAGGGCGCATACAGCAATTATTTGACGTGTTATATAGAAAAAAAAAAAAGAAGTCATCGATTGTTCGAATGGATAAGAGTCGAATCTTCGAATTTCTCTCCATCGATTTCTAACTAATAAAAGAAGAGAAGACAATAACAAAAATAATAGACGACATTCGGATAAAATATCCAGTAAATTTCGCCATCCACCACTCTAAAATTAAGTTTATTTTGTACAAAATCTCAACATTAAAAAATAAAATCTTCCTTCCTCCACTTCAATATAATCCTACGGATGATAAAGAAAAGATTTTTGCTGGATTTTAATACATTCTTTGTTCTGCTGGTTAGAAAAATCGCCACCAAACTACTATTAGAAAAATACTATAAATCACTCCTAAATTAAGCGATGAAATCGCGATTTTCTTTCCTCTTTATAAGAATTTCGGTGCGGTTTTTTTTTTTTTGTTTTTTTTTCTACTAACTGGTAAGCGCATAACGTCGTAAGAGTTACTTAAAACGTAAATAATCTAGCGTAGAGATGCCTGTTAAGCGCACATCATCCATCGTCAATAACCTATAATCGAATTTTTAAATGAAAATAAATCGATTATTAAAAATTCGAGAGTAATCTTAAACTGGAAAAACAGTTAGAAGTAAATAATTATCCATCGAGATAAAAATACTGTATACTGTATTAAAAAAAAGTGTTTTTTATCTGATCGAATTGAGAAATTGCAATATCCTTTCCTAATTATAATTTCCTACGACTCATCCAATTCTTTGAAGTGCTGGCTGGCAGTACTTGTCTCCTAAATTCATTTACTTGTCCAAATATTACACATTCCTTAAGGTAATAGTTTCTAGGAGATGGTGCTTCCAAGATAAATCTATTATTCCTCTTTATATCATCTTAATCTTCTTATTTCGATTTATTGCAGGTTCTCTGGCCTCCATCTTAAACAAGTACTTTGTTGTTTAAAACCAATCTTTTTTCACTTTTATTAAAAAATGAAGATCGGTGGTTTTTAAACGACTTTTACTTAAAACCTATTTTGGAGTGCCGAATCTTCACACTAATTTTAAAAAAAATAAAGATTTCGCTTGTTGGTTTTTTGTGAAAATTAAATTTTGAACCGTTTTTATCGCGTTAAAAAAATTTTTTTTTATTTATGTATCGTGTTTACTCCATATTCGTGCGTAGGTTTAACGAGATAGATCAATTTAGATCTAATTTTAAAAGCCGGGAGCCAACTGTGTGGTTGTAATACAAGAAAATCGTCTTTTTTCCATGTCAGACCAGCCGCTCTACCAGATCTCTTTTATATTAGAGATGTCTAAGCTACTGACTTAAATTTATTAAAGTTCCAAGTCGGCGTAATATGTCTTAACGAATCTGATATACGAGCTTTCTCTCTAAAGGTTGTTTTCCCCGCATGCCATACGTGGCTTCACTGTAACGGTTGTAAAAAAGAACAGGAAAAGGTGGGAGTGAGGTGCTCAACGACAGAAAAAGTTTAGTTGGAGACAATTTAAACGATTACTAGCTCAGAAAAAAGCTTAGAGGCCGAAGATATATAAAGTTAAAAACACTTTTTGAGTGCGCGTAATGGTGGAGTTACACTGCAAACTTATAGCTTCACAAAATCGAAAAGATGACGTAGAACCGGTGTAATATGCGGGTTGTTAGTGTGATTGATTGTTCTGGCTGGATTCTATTTAGTTAGCTTCCTTTCTCTGCCACTTAATTCTTGGATTGACGAAGTGTCACTGTTTATACTTCTGTCGAAGGATATTTTCGTCCTTTCATTGGAGCCGACTAAATGACGTCACAATTCAATCTAGCTTAGCACTCTGACACAAAGACCATCCCCGAGACAAAGCCAGGAAAAAAAAATATTGTTAACACTTCGCATATTTTCATAATTAAAGATAGTTTTTAGAGTCGACTGACAAGACTCGGAGAGAGCTTTATTCTGAAAGATAAAAGCGGCGCGCACAGTTTTTATTAAATCGGTAAACTTTAGATACTAATTTAATTCTTAACAATAATAAAATAAATTTTGTTAAAATAAAAATAAAAAAAGGAAAAGAGTATTGTAAATTTATTAAATTATTTTTATAGGAGAAATAAAACGTTCCTTTAGGAAAACATTTCTCCGAGTAGTTTCTATGATGAATGACAACTCAATACTCTGAGGTGCAGTTGTCTCCAATAAAAAAAGACCGTGCAGTGACGTCATCAGTTCTTTTCAAGACACACGAAAAACAAAATAAAAAGGAAGAAAAAAAAAGAAGAAGAAAAAAAAAAAAAACGATAATTGACCCGGGAGAGTTAGGTTTGGTTTATTGATGCGGTCTTCGGTAAAGACCTTGTTTATTTTGTACAGAAAAGTTAATTTCTGTTTTCCAATAGCAGATACGAAAAACGTTATATCTTTCGTTCTGTTTTCAGTCAATAAGTGCTTTTTACCCGGGCGATAAATGTTATAAATTATTATCGCTTTAACGCATCCGATTTTATCTTAAAAATAAATACTGTACTGCAAAAAAAAAAAAAAAAAAAAGAGAGATTAGAATTTGTACAAGAAAACAAAGGTTAGAATTTGTGTATATATATGCGTGTAGCGCTAATCTGAACGAAAAAAAAAAAAGCTAAAGTGACCAGACGTCCCGGATTAGCTGCGACAGTCCCGGTTGTTCCAGCTTGAAAAAAATGTCCCGGTTTTGAATAAAATGTCTCGGATTGTCCCGATTTATATGTAAATAGTTCGTATTAAAAAAAATTAACTAGATTTGATTTTAAAAAATTAGTTTCTGAAGAATTCTTTCTAACTTTTACTACACATAGATTATGGTCACCCCAATATAACCAATGCGTTTGAATCAATCTGAAAAAAAAGTAATAAAGGTAATAGTAAAATATATTGTTTACGTAATTGTTTATTGTTTTCTAAAAGAATTTTTGTTTTCTTTTTGGATTTTGTCCACTTCCACACGCCCTATACCTCCAACATCTAAAGCGTATCGGGTTGAAGTTCAGAAAATCTGCTCACTTTAAAGAAGAAAAAAAAACTTAAATAAATAAATAAATAAATGAAAAAGCTTTAGTTATATACCCATTTATATAAAAGACTCTAATTCAGAAAAATTCTTCATATTCTTGAAGTAATAATCTCCTTCAAGATCTTAAACCCGATATTCTCTTTCTCCTTCATAAAAAATTTACAAATTCACTCCCTCTGGAAACTAGGAAGTTTTATCCATTTACAATGAAGTAATTTTTCATAAATTGAAATATGATATTAATTAAATTTATAAATTACCACAGTTTTTGTATTAATTTTATGCAGAAGAGAAACATTTGAACAAAAAAAAAAAAAAATTAATCGATTTTAATTAAGCTTCTTAATTTAAAGAGCTACTGTCATTTGAGAATGTGTAGTTACTTTACTCGATAAGGACGGAAGAAAAAAAAAAAAAAAAAAGAAAAAAAAATTTAAAGGGGAAAAACAGATTTTATGACATTTAAATTGTCAGCAGTGTTTTTCTAGGGATTATTTTCTGCTCGAAGGACGATAGTTTGCCTTATAATAATCATTTTCTTTCGTAATATTTCCCTGTTAATATTTTACTATAAGCAGAGCGGATCGTCAAAAAAGCTGGAATTATAATGTTCCGACTTCGATTTATATATACCAAAAATAGTATATTTTTATGAGAATGTCACGTTTTCAATAAAGTAAATGCCATAACGGCAGATAATCGATTGGGGCATCAGATTAATATTGATAAATTATCAAAAAAAAAATAAAAAAATAAAAAAAATCGATTTTAATCATTACTTTTTAACGCGGCGGTAGTAGTCCAAAAATTTATTATTATAATTTTTTTTTTCTTTAATATATAAAATCTCTTTAAAATGATTGGCATGAGATAAAAAAAAAGAAAAATAATAATAAAAAAATTAGAAGTGTAGTGGCAATTTAGATATATATATAAAAAAAAAAAAAAAAATTTGTATATTTTAAACAATCATTACCCCCGACGAAATTAATTTATTTTTTTATTTTATTTTTTAACTTAATTTAGAAAAGAAAATCAAGTTATAATATATTATCAATTTCTAACAGCCGTTTTTCAATTTTAAAAATTACTATTTTAACGATAACCTTATTAAAAGTGGAAAGGGGGGAAGGAAGAAGAAGAAGAAAAAGGAAAAAAAAAAAAAAAAAAATTAATATCTTATCATTAAAATAGTAATTTTTAAAATTGAAATTTATTATTACGGTTAATGAAATTTGATTAATAAAAATTGAAATTCATTAATGAAATTGAACAATAAATAATTTTCTTTTTTGTTGTTTTGTATTTTTTTTTTTTATTATTATTCATTCGTTCAATATGGCGAATTAATTTCAATTTCCTCATCAATTTAAATGATCAATTTCGGTTTTCGGTTTTTTTTTTTTTTTAACAATTTTTTCGGTGACTTACCGATTTTACGGTGACGTTTATGCGAAAGGAAATGACTGAGATTTGCAGGTGGTGACTCTGCTGTCAATTATTGTAGCTACTTCATCCTATCGATTTTATTTCTATTCCCACTTCTGGGGTCGACAGTTAAAGTTACATCTGTATTCCATCTGGACTGCTCCCTAATCAATTGTTATCGGACATCTTAAGCCATTTTGACTCCTACAAACCAGATAAGTAAAGGATCGACAAATCGTTACCGCTTTTATCTTCCAACCATCCATTTTTCGGTTTTAATATTCATAAAATCGGTTTTATCGTTTTCTCTCTCTCTCTCTCGCCCCGCCAAATATATTTATATATATATTTTCCTATTTTTAAAAATAATTTGCGCAAATTAAAATACATTATTTTTAAAAATTGATTAGATTTTATTTTATTAATGATTATATAAATGATTTCTTCTTCTTTTACTCTTTGTTTAGTTAAACGATTTGTCGAATTGAAAATATTAAAAAAAAAAAAAAAAAAAAAAATCGAAAAATAAAGAGAAAAATATCATTGAAAAATAATTATACTCGTTTCTGTTTTCTAAATCATTTATTTTGGCCATCAATAGATAAAAGTCATCATAATTCTTTTTATTTTTCTTTCTTTTATGGTCCGCTGATTTCTCCCATCAGTTTTCATCACCGTGGATACAGGATCATCACCATTATTATTGTCGGGTGGGTGTCTTTTATGAAAGAATAAAAGTTTTTTTTAATTCGATGTTGACGAAAATAACTCGTGTTACGTAAGGCGAACACACGTCGTTTCCATATATTCACGTTTTTCCATTATAAATTCTTTTTACGACACCAGAAAAGAGTTTTAACGTGGGAGGCGATTGCGTATAGTTTTGTGGTTCCTGCTAAGTAATTTACAAGTAAACTCGGTACCTTTTCTATATTTATAAAACGGGACTTAAAAAAATTGTTTGTTCGGACAATTTCGGGTCAAGACTTATGACGTAAAACCAGTGCGCGCGTGTCGATGGAGGTGTCCGTATGGAAACGCTTTTATTTCGTCCAGTACGACGTCACCGCTTTAAAAGCCAATAGCGTTCGGCCGGTTTTACCCTCCAAAAACATAATTGGCCGTCCGCACGATTGGCAACACTGCCGGATTGGCGTATATTAACCGAGAATCATTTAGAAAAATTTCGGCTTAAAAAAAAAATAATAATAATGTTCTCGGACTAATAAAGATTAATAGAAAAATACATATTGTTTCTTTTTTTAACAGAACGTGATTAAACATTTAAATCGCTTTTTGTCCGTATTAACAAAAAAAAAATTATTAATCTGTCTCTAGAAACTCAACAATGCCGTCACCGATATTAAAAAAAAATGCAGTGGAGGATAAAAATAAATAAATAAATAACAAAAAAAATCCTCTTAAGTCGCGACTTATTAGAATCATAAATATATAGGTAGATATAAATATATTTCGGTAGCAAATCTGTTAAAGAAAAAAAAAAAAAAAGTCAATTTGAATCCATCCAGTTGGCATCAAAGATTCGATTCTTATGAAAAATGAAATAAAGAATAAAATTTACATAAAATTTAAAGAAATAATAATTCTCTTTTCATTTTTCCCTTCAACTTACACAGTTTTTTAAAATGCATTTGCATTTAATTATAACTTTGTATAATACTTACTTGCCGCACATACGCGCCAACTTTAAAAAAAAAAAATTGTTTGTATCGTTTACGGTTGAGGTTAAATATATTATTAGAAAAAAAAAATATATATATATATATATTAAACATCTTCACATATTAAACAGGTTAAATATATTATGCATTTTCCAACATTAAAATTTTATAAACTAAAAAAAGAAATAAAAGAGGAAGAGAGAAGCTTCGGTAGCATAAAAATTTGCTTAACGTAAATTATTTATTTATTTATTCATACAAACAGTTAAAGAAAGAAAAATATAGTTAAAAAATAGTTTTATAAATAATAATTTTTATTTGTATACTTTAAATTTCATTAAGTGCGGTAGACGTCTTTCTATAAGTCTATATAGGTTAAGCGAATCGACAGTAGTCACGAAAATTTCGATTGGAGTTAGAAGAGAATCTGAGACCAATATTCGTTAGAATTTCTTTATAATTATTAAAAAAAATTTTTTTTCCAAAGAAAACAGGATGTACTCGAGCTAAGAAATTCTAAAGAATATTTGTCTCGGATTCTCTTCTTTAACTCCAATCGAAAGTTTAATAAATTTCGATTGTAGTTAGAACCTGATTCTAACTCCAGTTGAAATTTATTAAAATTTCGACTGGACTTAGAATCGGGTTATGATTGGCGTTAGAACCGGATTAGAATTGGCGTTAGAATCGGGTTCGATTGGCGTTAAAACCGGGTCAGGAATGGAGTTAGAACCGGGTCAGGAATGGAGTTAGAACCGGGTTAGGATTGGCGTTAGAACCGGGTCAGGATTGGCGTTAGAATCGAGTTAGGATTTGCGTTAGAACCAGGTTAGAATTGGCGTTAGAACCGGGTCAGGATTGGCGTTAGAACCGGGTTAGAATTGGCGTTATAACCGGTTATGATCGGCGTTAGAACCGGGTTCTAACTCCAATCGAAATTTTAATAAATTTCGATTGGAGTTAAAAGGCAATCCGATTTTCGATTTTTTCCGATTGGAATAAAAAATTAATAATTCTTAAATTTGTTTCTTTGGAAAAAAAAAATTAAAAATTTATAAAATATTAATTTTTTATTAAAATTTTTTATTAAAAATTTTTTATTAAAAATTAATAAAAATTATTAATTGTTTTTCCAAAAAAAAAACAATTTAATAATTTATATTTTAAAAAAGACAAATTTATTCTAAAGAAAACAAATTAATAATTTATATTTAAAAAAAAAAATTAATAATTTATAATTTCGCTTCACTCTTTTCAGACTAATCGATCCGAGTTCAGATCGATTAGTCTGAAAAG
>WUQG02107357.1:0-25467 GCA_011317285.2 Androctonus mauritanicus | reverse complement strand
AAATGAATAAACATCGCCTTTTTGTGTTCCTCTAGCCGGAGGATTCATCATTCTCAGTAATTCGGGTGCTTGCCATATAAGACCTTAAAGAACTAAATCTGATTGAAGTAAAAGTTGCAAAGTTTAACAATAATAATTGGTAAAATATACGTATATATACCTTTTTGACGTCTCTGATCGAGTAATGGTGGCAATTCTTGACCAGATTGAAATTCGTGAAGTCCGAAATCTGTTATCTGCAAAACCCATCTGCTGTCAACCAGACAATTGGATGATTTAAGATTTCCATGAGAAACAATTTCGCTTTCGTGAATGTAAATCATGCCCTTGATCGTAAAAATAAATTAATTTCTAATTAAACTGCATATATTTAATTTAATAATCCTTTTATAAAAGAAAAACGGTAATTTTATTTATTTAGACATAACAAAAACATAATCAAATTTTGAACTTCATAACATCAAATTCAATTAACGAATTTTAAATTATCAAACGACTAATCGAATTAATTATTTATAATAATAATATAATTAAATTTTAATTAACATTAAAACTGTTTACACAAATTTTGTTAATTTAATTTGTTTTAAAATATTTATTCGGTTCGACGTGAATTTTAATATCTAAAGATACTTTTATTAAGTGAGTTTTGTCTTCTGATATAAAAGTAAAGAAAAACAAAAAATAAACGACGCTATTTATCTAAGTGAAACCAAGCACGTCAGAAACAAGCAGAGGAGATTGAATGTCGCAACTATATCACGCAATCGTTCGTAGAACAAGTAGAACAATTATCTGAATTCTGTTTTTATCAATGGCTTCTGACAAGTCCTATCTTTTACTTATTGATCCGTTTTGATAGTATTGTAAAGCTGAATTTACAGAGAACAGCATTCTTTGTTGGTAAGCAGAATTTAAAATTTTTTTCCCCTTATACGATATACTTCTATAATACTTTAAAAGTTTCTTGTTTATTTAGAAGAATATTTATGTAACGGAATCAAAAATTATATTAAGTTATCGCGTGTCGAAAAATAAATAACTTTGAATATTTAAAAATTTTTTGTTTGTTAATAATAATTTAAATAATAGAAGAAAATATTGTAACAATTTATTTTTTCAAAATTTGAAATTACCTTTATTAAATCAGATACCAAAGATGCTATAAACACGTTGTCTAAATCTAAATCTTCGTTTCTCAATACTTCCTAAATAAACATAAAAATAGTCACTTTTATTTAATGCTTCAAGTAATTCTAAAATTATCAATGCATAAAATATATTTAAAGTTTATTTTTACGAAGGAGTACACGTCATAAAAGTTTATTTTTACGAAAGAGTACACATCGTAAAAGTTGTTTTTTTTTTTTTTATTAAACAGTTTATTTAATTTAATTACGATATTTATCGGAAAAATTTCGGTAAGGTTTCCAGTATAAAACGTAAAATGTCACGATTCCATAACTGTTTTTAGAGTGGCTTTATCGTCGATACAAAACAATTCTGTTTTTCCTTTAAGAGTGAATTTAAAACTTAACATTACTAAGATTTCTAAGCGACTCGTACGTGACAAAAATTGAAATTTTACGCGAATTCGAATTTTCTTTTTTAATTTTTGTTTTTGTTGTACTTTACTTTGTTACTGCGACAATGGTATTTATAAATTTGTTGGAATCGCTATGATATGTTAGAGATTAACAAGTTATCAATACAATATCTTAATTTAAAAAGTGGGTCATTTTTCTACGTTAAAAAGATAGTTCCGTTTGTACAACAAATCAAATGTTTCTTATGATCTTGTGAATGACACTCGCAAGTAGGTCACGGTATTCAATTATTATTACTTTTTTAAGTTAACTACTAAATCAGTTTCAAGCAATTAACATATTTTCGTGGAACAGAATTGCGTAATGTTTTACGGCTATATAACATAACCTATCTTATAATTCTAAAATATAAATATGAGATTTGTGTCGAAGCAATAAACTGTCAAAAAATAAACTTCTTCACTCAAAAATGCTTATCTGCCATCCGCATTTTGTAGGAGAACTGCTGAAATTTTATAAGGCATCTATTTTAATATTAAGAAAACTTCAAAACGTTTCAAGTCCCGTGAAGAATCAAGATATATTTTTAATGTTTGTTTAATTCCCTCTTACTTGAAGTACTAAATCAAAAATGGATATTGATTCTTCCATAAGTTTTATCTAAATTTTCTCAAGTGGACAATTTTGGAGGAGCAATTAAGGTAATTACAATGGAAACTCCTAACTGAATAAGTAATTATTCCTATTTCAACGTGTTCAGTTTAGAATAGTTTTAGTTTAATTTTCAATAAATATTAGAATACTGTACAGCAAATTTTTATACCATTTTAACTATTGGAATCCTTAATACGTTTATATTCACAGAAAATAGAATAAACTAGGCGTATATTAAAGTTATTTATATTTATATAAAATCATAATATTTGAACATACAAAATAAATATTTAACAGAATGATGCGAATCTAAAAATAACCAACCTCTAGACTTCCACGGGCACAATATAATCTAAAAATGCAAATATTTGGAGGATCTACACAAGCTCCTATAAATGGATTGATATTTTCGTGCCTCATTTCTCTAATCTAGAACATAATAACAATAAATAAATAAATTTTTATTTATTAAACGAACTTGTATTAAATCTCAATTTACTCGTATCAATTCTTTTCGAACGCATCTAGTGAGATCAACACTTTTTTTGTAAACGTGTCGCAAATAAACAACATTCCCTTTATAAAATCCGATTTTTGCTAAGGTTCTTCCTGTTATAGGATCTTGATTAGTTGGGTCCGAAACTCCACTACATTTACCTTCGCTGAGTCCCTGAACCTAAACAAAAATAGGCGAAAGTATCAGTATGACGTTCCCCTTGATGTATAGAAAAAAAATTTAATTACGTTAATATTTTGTTTATAATTCTGAAGGGCGTCGTCCGAATTAGTTTTCAATAAAACTACGTCCTTTAAATCAATCTTCCACAGTAAACAAGCTAATTTTAATTCATATCTGTAATGTCTATAAGAAAATGTTTAAAATAAATTTTACTGGTTTGAATATATATATATATATATATATATTTCCTAAAGAATCTTATCGAAAAAATTTCCTAATTTAAACACGTTTCTAGATTTAACAGTATGGTTATTTTATGCGAAATTTAATCTGTTATTCTTACCGAAATGCGAATATCCCAGCTATTCCGATGATAGAAGCGCATACTGAACACATAATTATAACTTTTAACCCTGAAAATTGAATAATAAATCTAAGTTATTTGTTTGAAAATAAGGTTAATAAATTAAACAAACTGGCCATTTTTTGATTTATGTTCTCTTTCTCTTTCCTAGTTTCCGTTGTTTCGCGATTTACGACATGACGCTTGAGTTATGCTTCAGAAGCTGTTCTATAAATAAATTTCTATTCTATTCTCTACAACAAATTCATATTACGTCATCAAGTTCTAGTAAATAAGTTTCAATTCGTGTCGAGACCTAATTTCCATATTTTATATCTTTATCTCTTTATTACTTTTACTATTAAAATGGCAGCCATAAAAAAAATCGATATAAAAACATTAAATTTTTAGAGTTGAACAAATTTTAAATTTTATTTACATATAAATATATATAAATAATTTATACCAGTACCAATCATTAGACAAAATTATTATATAAAATAATACAATATTAAATATATCATAGAATAAAATTTTGATTAATAGAGATGAAATAATTAAAATATCAAAATGCTATCAAAATTAATTATTTAATTATTATAAAAATGAATCTTAGACTATAAAAAAAAAATTTTGATGTTGGTAAATAACGTTATTTCTATTTTTACAAAAGATCTTTCAAACATGAATATATTTGTCATATGTGACAAGTAGTTTTATAGAATTTTTAAAATTTAGAAAAGCCGCCATCTTGTAACGAAACCACGTGGAGCTTTCAAAATTGATAGTAATATATAGATAGGATAAAAAGGAATGAAAATGTTCTGCAATATGTTGTTCTTTAGATAATTTTGAAGACATCCTGACAGAAAAACAGTTGGAAAAAGTAGCTACAGTATATAAAACTAAACTATTGTTGTAAAGTACATCTAAAATCCCTTCAAATGACTATAATGTTATTTATATACGATAAATATTGATAGTTACAGAGATATCGGAGTTTTAATGTTTCGAACGTAGCCAGCTTGTAACTAAATCACGTATCATCTTCAAAATTAATAGGCATTAATTAATAATCTTGAATATTAATAGAATGTGGAATGATCAATTAAAATTTTAATACTCTGCGATATTTGATTCTTCATATATCTTGATAACTGACGGTTAAACATGCAGAGCAAACAGAAAGGCCAAACAAAACTGAATACATACACAATAAATCTAGCAAACTTTTTGCAAAAAAAAAAAGACCTTAAAATTCTGTTTTCAGATTCTTCTGTTAAGACATCGTTACTTCTAGTAAATAAGTTTTACAGAAATTCTACAAAAATCATATTTTCTATCTAAAATTTATGGAAATTTTATTATTGTAAAATGTTGTAAACAAGAAAAATTCTCAACGGTATATTTTCGGATCAATTTTTTTATAATCAAACATGTCTGTCACGAATGATTTATTTTATGTAACTGTAAATAAAATTCTTCAAAAAAAAAATATGTAATAAAACCTTCACAACACAATTTTAATTGAATAAATTCCTAAATCTTACTTGGGGAAGAAGAACATTTTTCTCCTTTAAACCCACATAAAGGTTCACCTTTAGGTGGTCCTTTTCCAAACCAATTAATATTTCTTCTCAGATGAATAGTCTGAAAATAAAATAAAAATTGTTTTTAATGATTTTTTATAAATTAAATTTTTCTTCCTTACAAACTTATATTTTTTATCAGTATAAACCATCCTTTTCGAGGATTCGTATGCTTTATAGAAAAATGTAAATAATTATTTAAAAAAATTGTTTATTTTTAAGTTTTTAACATATATATTTCAGTAACATATATTCTAGATTTATTACATATGTTTGATAATTTAAGCTTCAGTATATTGATTAGCATTATTTAAATTTAAGAAAAATTAATCTAAAGTGAGTACATAAACCCATTCCAAACTAAAAATGCATTTTCGGAAAAAGTTTTCAAGAATTGCTGTATAAAATTTATATATTTCGTCTGGTAACTTAAGATTTTCATAACAATTTCTTATTTTTATTTTTTGCTATAACGAAATTTGTTTTATCAAAAGAAAAACAATAAGTTTCTTCTTGTATTATTGAATTTTATCCAAAGAAAATCTTGATCTTGACATTCTTACACCATGCAAGTTTCGATGCTTTTACAATATCTTAGTTCGTGTCAAACAAAATTGTGATAAATTCTACACTTTCGAACTATTGAGAGCTACAGATTCATATATGTTAGTATTGCATAAGATATTTACTACAAATAACCGAGTTATGACCTTTACACAAACATGAAATGGCAAAATTTTTACACGTCAAAAAAAAAATTATTTTATCCAAGCTTGCATTATATTCTTTAGGTTGGAAAAAATTATGCGAAAATAAGATATATTTATAAATTAATGTTATTAAATTTGGTCGATAAATAAAAACAAGGAAACCAGATAAATTTTTTGTTTACTTGAGCTTGAATAATTCATCTAGCATAAATAAAATTTATACAATAAAAAGAAAACAAATTTCCATCTTATACTAAAAATTATTCTTTCAAGCTTTTAATGCAAAATAAAAAAAAAAAAATCCACTTAAATTATAATTTGATTACAGTTTAATATATTTTGTGTGATATTAATTAAAATAATTAAATCAAAAGAAAAATATAAATTAATTATTTTTTAGATTTAATTTATAATAAATATTTTTCAATTATGCTTATATTTTATTTTATTTTTCACTGTTTCATTATTTTATTATTTTTTTTTATTTTTACATTCAATACTCAAAAGATAAATTTTAATCTATTGAACAATACCTCAAAGAACTCATGCAATTCTTTAGAGAAAAGTTGCCTGAGATTATTGAATTAATCATAAAGAATAAATTCATTAATAATATATTCAAATTATTTAATTAAGATGCATTAATTTTGTAACTTAAATATTAATAATACATACTAAATTTCGAAGATAAGACATCATATATACCTACATCAAATATAAATTCTAATTTTTCTTTTACGATTTTTTTCCATTTCTAATTTTTTCTGTCATCAGTGTGCCGATTATTAACTAAAAAATGGATTTATTTTTAGTCTCGTTGGCAAATTCGATCATATTTTAAGTTTTCTGATGCTTACAGAAGCATTTTTCCAATCAGCCATTATAAAATCTGCCATCCTACGCACATTTTATTTTCTTTAATATATATACATTATATTAAGAATTATGGATAGTTTTGTCGAGATTTACGAAGAATATTTAATCAATTTTACCACCTAAACTTATTATGATTTCTAGGGAGTAATATTTTAATGTACTTCGAAAATAAAATAAACAATAATTGATTCTGTAATTTTTTTCTTTATGCACTTCTGCGTTTAAAAAAAAAAAAAAAAAAAAAATGGCAACCAACAGAGAAACATAAAATGGTCAAGATGATAATGATTGAAAGAAACATGTTAAAATGCATAAACCAAGGGAAAAAATATGAACATTGAAAGATCCATGAAGCCATTATCAATTTTCCATTAAAATATCTAAAATTCGGCACCGTATACGTAAAAATCAAACAAGCCAGATACGAACTGCACTGTATATAAATGTTCTGCAGTACATCTTTTTTTATTTAATTTTTCTTTTGTTCAAATTAACTGGTAAATCCTCTTATAATCTTTTATTCGGAAAACGAACAATAACTTTTAACAACGATTTACTTATTATAAATTAATTTAAAAAAAAAAAAAACTCAATTGTTTAGTTTAATTTTTCTATAATTATTCCAAATGATTTAAATATTATAAATTAAACTGTAATTTAAAGCCAAAATAAAAATTTTTGTAAAAAGTATAAATTTCTATTAATAAATATACCCTATTAACTAATTAAAAAATAATTCCATTGAAATTTATTGTTTTTAAGTCTCTTAATTTAATGAAGAAAAGCACTTCCTGACATCTAAGTAATTCAATTTTATTTTAAAAAGTGTAGAAAAAAATAATATATTCGGCTTTAAATGTCAACAAAAAATATGAATAAATAACTAGAGAGAAAATTTTTTTTGTGAAATCACTTACTGGCAATGTTTGTTGATCGTCGTGAGTAAAATGAGCAACTGGTTGCATGCTTTTAAATAAATGGATGGCATCGTGTGGCAATTTTAACTTGGTATTATCAAAAACAGCCAAAACAGTATAATTTCCTTCCGCATCTCCATTTTCATCCATCATTATGCTAAATCCTAGAATACCTACAAAATACGAAGGTTAATATAGTTGATCTAAAAAAAATCGAGAATATATTCAGCTAAATACTTAAATATTAATGTTTTTATTTTTTAAACATGATTGATGTTAAGAGTGCAGTATGCATTAAGCAAGACTTACTGTCGTATCGGCGTAACAACAATTTTTTAATGATGGCTTCTCCATCGTATTCCGAACCACCATCAGCCAGTACATCGTTTAATCCTCGAGCATACAGCATCAGAGCATCGTAAGCAAAACCACCAAATATTGGCACCTAAATAAATGATAAACGAAGACCATAAACCATAATTTAAGTCATCTAAACGCAACTACATGTTCTTATTTTATAACTTAAGAACGGATTATAATCATAAAACCTTTTACGAAGATTTATTTTATCAGTAAAAGTTTAATCGGTTAAGCTTTCGTCTCATTATCTACGCATACCAGAGAATTTTTGCATTAATTCTCTTTCTAGTAAAGAGAATATTCATAACGTTTACTATAAATGATATAGATTAAGTTAGTCTGTTGTGTGTAGTTAAAAAAAAAAATTGAAATTTATCATAAAATATTCTGTGATGAAAATTCAAAATTACAATAAAATGCCATTAACCAATAAAAGTTAATTAAAGAATTAATAATAATAATTCTTTTAATATATATTTGAAACTTTAAAAAATTTTAATTCTGAAGCTTGTTTATTAAAATATTCACGGTTTAAATAAATTGTTATTTTTATCAATCGATATTCTCAAATGAATTTTAGATGTAGAGTTTTATATATATATATTTGAAAATGGGGACAGGAAAACATTTTTCATTTTTAGTAAAAAAAAAAAAATAGCAAAATATCATCGTAAAAAATAAATAAATAAATACAGTATTTAAAATTCTGAATTGCTAGTATATTAGTAAAAACATTAATTTATTGATTAATATTTTTTAAAACAAATATTAAGTATTATAATAATTCTTAATGAAAACTAATAAATTTTCTTAATTAAATTAATGAGAGAATTAATTAAGTATGCTAATTATACTCATAAATTCACAAATTTATGATTTAATCCGATGATAGTTCATTACTCTTATCGATAAAATAATTTTTTTTTCTTTTATTTATTTATGACCCACTTTATAAAAGTTTAATCGAACAAAATGTTACTTACGAATTTATTATCATTACCTGTATGTCAACAAGAGGATGATAATTTATATTGAATGGCGGTTGAGATGAATAATTCTTTACTTTATCCTGAAAAGTATCAAAAACAGAATTCGATGGCGTAGTTAATGCTACTATCAATACTGACTGAATTGGAGAAATGTCGTAATTAAGGTCCAAAGCTTCTGAATCTAAAATTTGATAAAATTTTATATAAAAATTAAGTTTCAAGTTAAAATATATTTGCAAATAAATTAAAGATTTATTTACATTTTTTAATATACATTTGTTGAATGTTTGGATTATAAATTTCTTCTTCTTCAACATAGATGATTATGTATTCTCCATTCGATAATAATCCTTTCTTATACATTACGAATGAGAAGTCTATCACAGCATGAATTTCCGATATCATTACGTAAACTAGAAAAAAAAATTTATCATAATTAATAACAATTCTATTAAAATTTCAGTCAATAATTATTTGAAAAAGTTTTCTATGCTAGGCATCATTATAATCTATTTTATTTTCGACATTTCTATTTAATTATTATTTAAATATTTAGAAATATTTTGTGGCATTATTGGCATTCAGGATAATTGCGAATCATCGGAGATGGTATACGTTATGTAAGATTCGGGTAAATTAAAATTATTATCCTCCATAAAGAATCCCTATTTTTAACTTCTTTATTATCCATAAAGAAGTTAAAAATAGGGATGCAATGTACTTCATCACTTCGTCGGTTTTATAGATGAATTTGATTGCAAAATAGAAGAAATTTATTAATATATTGAAAAAAATTCACAACACAATTCATTTCATTCTTGTATGCTTGGATGTGATGTGCTATGTTTGGAGCGCGTTTTTGTTGCTGTTCCTGTTTTTCTCAGAGCATTGCATCAACAGATATTATTTTTAACAATGTATAGATATACTGGTCTTGAAATTTAAATAAAGTTTTAATAAAATAGCACGTTCTCATTCACAACAATATATATTTTATTCACATTAAAGTTTAGCACACAAAGGTTTTTCCCCGTCTGATATAAAGGAACCATCACTGACCCAAACCATGTATCCATCTTGGCCCCCTTTATACTCTTTGAATGATGAGGGAGCCATCCAACATCTGCTCTATTATATATAAAAAAAACGCATTATTTTATAGTTTATGCAGATAATATGATGCATAGTATTTTTCATACATTTTTACACCGAATTTTTTCTCAAAAACGCGAAACTGAAGACCGCGTAAATGGCCATAGCATTCTTTATTATTTAAACAAATGCAATGAAAAAATTTTTTGAGATATTTCAATAAAGTTTCTAATTAATGAACATTATGAACAGTTCATTGAAATGAAACATTAAAAAAAATAATAGTGTATGAAATTTATTTACATAAATTTCTTGCACTATTTATTGCTTTTGGTTTCTTAAACAGTATTTCGCGATAATTATTCGAATTTCATAAAAGAATTCAAATTTGAGGAAATTTCATTTATATGTATAAATAAATTATAGCTTTTATTATGATAATTTAATCATTAAAAGGTAAAAAAGTAAAAAAAAAAATCAATCATTTATTTTGGAATTTTAAATGTGCACAAAATTACATATTATAATTATGTCATTTATTATTATTTTTCAATAATTTTATGATAATCGATATTAAACATATAAAAAAAATTATTCAGAATATTAAAAGTAAACTTTTCTATAGATAAATATTATTATTATTTTTAATTCTTATTAAAAAAAAAATAGAGTAAGTAGAGTTACTCAAATATATTTTACTATATTTTCAAGAATTTATTTCGTGTATTTTTATGAAATTAATTTATTCAAGCTATCTAAGAAAAAAAATATTCTAATAATTGAAGAAGAAATAAAAAATAGAAAATTATAGGTAGAATTAAGAAAATTTCGATAAGAGAGATTGTTAAAAAAAAAAAAAGAAAAAATCGAAAGAAAAAAATCGAAACTATAAAATATATGTCCAGATTATAGTATTTGAGATTAGAAGTGATTTGCGATATACTTGATCTTTAATCTTTAAGAAAAAACTAATATTTGGAACATATAAAAAATCGATTTTTCAAGAGCTTGTAGTAAACATCTGAAGGGTCATCCGGATGAAATATTATTGTACGTTTTTTGAAATGGTATATTTTGAGAAACTGAATATCAGAAAATAATTTATTCTGATATTTATTCCAGTAAATTTTACTTCATTGATCATTACAATAAATTTATCATAATTTCCCTTCCTAGAGAATAAATAATAAAAAAAATTAAAAAACGAAAAATCCCTTTATGACAAACTTTTCTGAAGTTCATTGTTCGGATATTAAACTTGTTTTCTGCGGAAAATATTTTTTATTTTTCTTTTCCTGTTTATTGCATAGATGAAATCTCGACAAGACTCCTTGACATTATCTAGCAAGCGCTTTCAACTATCCATTATTTTTAGTGTCATACAAGTTTCATCGACCCATTACGTTAACCGTAGAAAAATACATTATTTATCTCAATCAATTATTGCAATTTGAATATAATTTAAATAAATTATATTTAAGTATTGATTATTTTAACTTAAAAGTGTTATTTGGATACAAGTCTTTAAAAATGATTTTATTAATAAAAAAAAAGTGTCCCAGATTTTAATGTTGATATTAAAGAATTACAGCAGATATTCTGTGACTATAAATCTATAAATATTTCATTTATCTTCATTAAATTTACAGTACGTTCTTTATTGTTGTTTCTAACTCACACTCGATCTTTTATTAAAATATTTAACTTAATGCCCAAAGATACAGAAACAATTCGATGTTTAATGCAATATACTGTTATTGTATGAGATATGAATCTAGTTGTTGGTTTTGTCATTAAAATATATTTTTATGATCAAGATATTCCAGATTATATCAAGTACAGTACACAACAATGTTAAAAATCGTATCTTTCTTTAAAAATCAAGCATTTAAAGTAAATTTAACTTTTTAATTCTGTGCGAGTTCTGTTTCTTGTCAATAAAAGTCCAAAAGATCTTCAGTATATATTAATAAAACATATAAAAAAATTTTCTGTTATCTAGAAAAAGCATGCTGTACAAAAATTGAACTGGAAAACATATATAAAAAATTAATAACTGTTTGTGTTTACGGAAATCGCCTCTTGATCTTTCGACTATAAAATAATATTCTTACTGACCATTTAACCGAATTTCTATAGGATGTAAGCGAAAGAATTAAACTAGTTAATAAACTAAATCGAAAATTAATTATTTTGGTAGGAAGATAACTAAATTAGACAACATTATTATGATTTTAACAGTTAGGTCCGCTTTATGAAAAGTTTTGGTTAAAAGGAAGCTGGCTGGATAATAGGAGGTTTTGACATCGGCAATTTCAATTAACGCCGTTCCGTTTCGAAATTATAATTGACAGTAAATCAACATTTAACTTACATTAATCAAATACTATACTCCAGAGTTAATTTGGTAAACGTCGCAATAATATAAGTGGATCTCACCATTTTCGAAACTCGTTATATGCTATATGATACATTAAATATTTGAAATGATGGTTATTTTTTTTTAATAATTTATCCTGTGTGTGGAGAAAATTCGAGCGAAATTAAATATGATTCTAATGAAATAATACAAATCAAGAATCAGTTTTCTGGCGCTTCATTTATTTATAATTTTCAGAAACTCGAAGAAAATTTCATAGTTCTGCTTACTTGAAAGACTGTAGTTTGACCGAATGTAACCTAGTGTTGTTTGCTTTACAACGTCTATTTAAACACAAGAATTTCGATCAGACCCTGTAGCTAGTACACATTCACTTACTTGTCTAAATATCAGTTTTTCTGTCGTTTGATAATACAGTATGTTGATGTATGTTTAAATGCTGTATACCAAGGGGAAAAACAAAACAAAAAACTTCTGACATGAGTTTTGCTTTTCATTACCATTAAATAACTTTTAATATATAGCATAAACTTGTCTACTTGATTTTTATTTTATCCTTGTGTTATCGAAAAGAACTACTGTAATTTTCTCTTAATTCAGTAAAAAAGAAATTATTATTATTATTATTTAATTTAATCTGATTTATTTTAAATTAAGAAATATAAAAAGACAATAGTATTAACTGCATCATAACTGTAAGAGAAATTTTTAATTAAAAAACAAATTGATAAATTCTTAAATATATTTAATTAATTCCATCGCATTGATATAGAAAATTATTTAAAAAATTTAATTTAGAAAAAAATTGCGATTACTTTCAATTAATATTTCAGAAAAATTACAAAAGAGAATAAAAAATTTTAAATTAAATTTTTAACCCTGAAAGTAACTTCACTACTTTACTTTTTCCCCCTTCTACTATTTTTAGAAAGGGAGAAGTAAATTACAATATCACAAAATGTGATCAAATAATTCGAATAATGTATTATAAAATACGTAGAATTCTAAAATTTCAAATGATTCCATTTTGCATCAGGATCAAAAATGGAGGTAGTATATCTGCATACCTAACATAAAAAAGGAATGGTAGTTAAAATTTAAAGCATATTCTGTTCTTTATATATTTTTGCGAACGGCCTGATAAACAAAATAAATAGAAAAAAATAATTATATATGACTGCTGTCGTAAAATATATCTATAATCCTTTCAAATAATCATGACGCCATTCAAGAACATTAAACAGTTTATGAGATATCAATGTTTTAATACTTCAAATTCTTGATTTGAACCTCTATCAACTTGAAACGAGTTCGTTTATCGCCCTCAAAATTAATTGGATTATACTTTGTATAGATCCTCTAATTTAAATGATCTGTCATGATTGCCAAAAATTTGAATATTTCTACACGTTTGATTTTCTCAAGATATCTTGCAGATAGTCAGATGGGCGAAGTGAATATGTATAACCAATTTATCGTAAAAAGATGGATTGAAAATATGAATATTCTTATCATTTGCAATGATGTAAGTTGGATATTTTTGAATTTTCAGGTGATAAAAATGAAATAATGTCATTCAGAAAATATATTTTGTGATATTTAACTAGATACTTTGTTTATAATTAAAAATTTAATTAATTTTATTTCCCGCATTTGTTAGATAACACGAAGCTCAAATTTTTATTATTAATTAAATGCCAAAATTAAGTGGCAGTACTATTCTACCAGAAATTATGACAATTAAAATATTTTTATGAAGAAAATTAACAGAAGTTTTTCTTATTAGAAAATATATACAGTAGTTAATAATTTAAAATTGAAAATTTAAAGGGACATCAAGTAAAAAAAAGCTTGTAAGCATTTTTAAAACTTGTAAGCATAGAATAACAAGAAAAGAAAAAAGTCTAAACAGTTTTATTAATCGATATTTTCTGTAAAATTATCGTTAACATGATACTAAAAAATGATAACGATATTTTATCGTAAAACTATAATGATAAATTATAGTATCGTATACAATAAAATAATTGGATTTAGTTTTCATCTTGAAAATGCAACTACTGCAGAACTTAATGGATCGGAGTGAATGGTCGTTGGAGAAAGTTACTTACTTTTCATTTTAATAAGCCAAAATATGGCATTGGTAGTTGAATTATTATAGTTTATAAATACGTTTAATGAAGTAATAAATTGAAGCATTGAAGCTTGACTTCACATTTGTGTATTTGAAAGAAGAAAAATTAAGTATCAAGACAATTGCTTGTACACGATCGTAGAATTAAATTTAGTCAAAATATAGATTATAATCTTAAGCTGCTCAGAATTAGAATTATCTTTATTCCTTTTTCAGCCATACAAATGGATTTAAATGATATGCGTATCATAATTTTTACACTTTTATTTTTATGTTTGAAGTAGATAATTAGATATGCAGTACTGCACGTTATAATATTTTATTTTTATGCTTGAGAAAAGAGACTAGAAAATATATTAAAGTGCTCAATAAAGATTGAAATAAAACTGGAGAAAATGTTTTATTTCAAAATATTGTGGAAATATGAGACTCTACATATTATTTATTTCAATAATACTCTAGTTTTGATAATATTTCCTTTTGTTTTTTCCAATGAAAAATTAGTTATATGTTGAACATGTAGAGACCAAAAACATCTAAAGATTGAAAACACTTTGTAATGCAAGATCTATAAATTTATCAGCAAGGATTGATGATATCATTTTCTATATTGTATAGTTTATAGAGAATACAAAGGCTATTATTATAAAATAAAATAAAACAATACATCAGGCATCTCAATATTTTATGCAAAATTTATTTGCTAAATTTGAACCAGTACTTGTCAAAAATGCTTAACTATTATTCTGAAATACATTTCTTTCAAACATTTACTATTTTTAATTGATAAATAATTCAATCATGCTTGAGAGAAATATTTTTATGTTTTATTTGATCTTTCTATTGAAATTACTCAAGTCTATCATCATCATGTTACATGGAGAACAATGCCAAATTTCAGATTTTTTTATTTTTATATAATTACCAAAATAAAAAATTTCGAGATACACTAAAGGTCAAATGCGGTGAATGTTTTACAATAACTAAATTTTTTAAAAATATTTTTATCGAAAACTAAAAAATTTTCGATGTAAAATTAGAATAAACTGTAAATATTAAAGTTCGAATTATTCGTTAAATTTATTATAATTTATTATTTAATTTTTGAATAAAGAGATTCACAATATTTAATAAAGTTTAAACAATAGATTTATTTCTGATTTACATTGTGATGTTACCTGATAAAAAAATCATAAATTTTTTATCCTATTTAATATTTCTTCAACGTCAAGTGGAGATATCTTCTCCGGTTTTTTTTAGAGCAATGCATAAATTAAATGCGAATGAATATTTAATCCTGATGCAAAGATGCAAGTTTTGAAAACAAACATCTTTGTCGTGTAGAGAACTAAACGTGAACTAATGTCAACACTATGACAGCTCGACAGAAATTGTAAATAAAACGAAGACTGCATATCACTTAGGTATATTTTCAGGATAGTGACCTTTATCAACAAACTTTAAAGTCGGCAGTATTTTATTGAACGAATGCATACTCTGCAATCATTCTGTCATACATGCGAAAGATCACTTTTGGTTTCTTATTGATTATATAATCAACTATATAATAAATATTGAAATTCTCGATGAAGGAAATTTTAACGTAAAAAAAAATAACTTTACTGTTTGTCTTGTTAACAACACAAACATAACAGAAAATTTTATCTACTTGTTTAAAAATTTTTAATAATAATATTAACTTTATTGGTAACCAAAATTCTATTTACAAATATACCAATTCATATTAAATCAATTTTTAATATTATTATATATATTTATAAGTGACATTATTTATAAAACAAGAAAAAATTTTTATTAATTAAATGAAAAAATAAATTAAAAATATGTATAACTTTAATTTATATTATGTATAACAGTATAAATATATACAGTAAATAATTTTACTAAAAAATATAGAGTATACTCAATAGAGATGGAAAGCATAGGTTAACCCTCAAAGGAAGGACTAAGTGAGAAAAGTATAGAAAAACATATAGAAAGAATAAAGGATCCTGACAGGCTATTAACGGAAAAGCGTGTGTACTCTTTAGTAGATTCTTACGATATGCTGATGAGAGAGAGAATGAATATGCCTCCCGCTAAAGGAAAGCATATATAAATATATAGATGAAAGTAAGTAAACAAAATATAGAAATGTTTTAAATATTCTAATAAAAAGTAAACTAAGATTATTAAAAGAATAATAATTAACAGCGTTTCATAATTAATGACCATCTTTTTTTTTATAAAGAGCGCTATACAGAATTTTATGCATGTCTAAACTTCAAATATATATGATTGATTGTGTTTTTTGTTTTTTACCAATTTTTTTCCTACTTCATTCCCTCTCTCTAACTCTTTTATTATTTTCCTTCCTTCTATCCCCATTTTCTATAAGCTAAATCCTCGATGTACGCCCTCGATCTCCATCTGAATTTGTTTACCTGGCTTAATGAAAAAATTATGGTAAATAAAAATCATAATTAATATTTACATAAATTAATATTGAAATTTCCGTAAAAAAATTAACTTTTTTTTTATTGTGAAATTTCGATAAAAGTTACTTAATATTAATTAAAAAATAATAATATACAGCGAAGTGAATATTCTAAATCTCTATTATAATTTTTATGATATGTAAAAGTGTTATGGAAAAATTAAAACGAAATTTGTAAAAGGAAAATGAAATATTTAATGATAAAAAAATAAATAATGGTAACATATTTTATAAACATTTTGATTTTTGGGGGAATTTTATACGAAACATAATTCTGCTATTCTATCCATAATTGTTTTATTTGAAGCAATAAAGTCAATTAGTATCCTTTCGTTTTATTTTTAAATGACTCCAAAAATATTAGTTTCTCATTAATTTCTTAACTCTAGTTTGAATGTTCGTGTGACCAACAATATCGATTTCTGCGAACTTTTAAGAGGATTCTTGATCAATTCCCATTGATCACCTTTCTATCTATTCGGTCAATTTAACAACGATGGAACTGATCTAGCACTGATGGCTATTATATCACGATATTAATGCGATAAATCCAACGATCTTCAACAGTTTCTTTCGAAAACAACCGTCCGAAAAGGTTAATAAAATTATGCTAAGATCAAAAAGTTAATTAAATAAATTCAGTAATTTTAATTGCTTAATTAAATTTATTGTTACAATTTCTTTTATAAACTTAAATAATTAATAGTTTAAAAAGAATTTAAATTAGCCACATTAATTTCAGTTAAACTGTTTAACTGTTACAAAGCAAAATTAACTTCATTAGTATGTATAACTTTTAAATCTACAGAAATTGTTCTAAAAATTATAATATACTGTATTTAAGATAATTTTATAAACACATTAAAACTATTTTTAAATATTAATAAAGCTTAATTTTTAACTGTTGAAAAAATAAATTTATCATTCACTCTAAAATAAATTTAACAAGCTTATGATAAGTTTATTAAAAGAAAACTATCTACATAAATTTATATTAGCATCTATTTTGAATATTTAAATTACCATTTTTGAATAAATACATAAAATTATTTTTTTTTTTACAATAAATCAAGAACTATATTATGTTTATCACTAATATTATCAACTTTAATAGACAATAACATATAGGCCTATAACCAATAAATAATTTTACCTCTGGTACTTTTGTAGCTTTTGTCAATGATATCGCTAAGTATCTCATTTTTGCTTGATAAGTAGTAACCAGGAATGTAATAAGTTTGTATGATATCAATTTCATGTTCTTTGGCTAGTGGTACGAAAGCTTCTTCGATTTGTTTATCGGAAGTGTCCTCTGCGACGAGCAGGATGACATTGTGCCAACTGAATTCTTTGAGTAGAGAAATAACAGCTTTCGAGATCTTAGAACTAGGGGGTAGTGTTCGAGCAAAAGTTTTATACAAAGTTTTATTGGACACCTTTTTATCTGAGCATTTCTGTAAGAAAATAAAATAAAACTTAGATCGTGAAATGTTGGATTACATTCGTGATAACGTCTTATGAAATCATCGAATGGATTACGCGGATTTATAAAAATACAGTGTATATATTTTTTCTAGCTTATATAAAACACCACGTTTGTTGATGAGGTAACGCAATAAAGAGGCTGTAAATAATGTTCCTGATACCAAAAACGAGATTAATATCGTATGAAAATACGATAATGCAGAAATATCATATTGCATATGTATAAATAACGAATCATGTTTTAATCATCAACGAATTATCTAGAACTGTCAGCTTGCAAAATATACATTTAATCCACTTTATACGATTTTACAATGCATAACATATTTTATAATTATTTAAAAAATTTTCAAGTGATAAAAAAATGAAGTTTTGATGTTTTTAACAACAAAATATCTAATTTATTGGGCTTAATACAAAATACGCATATTAAAAATTTAATTTAACAAGATAAATCTCTTTATTTTATACGTAATAATAATGGTTTAGTTTAATTGGAATAAAGAAAAATATACAAAAAGAAACAATAACTACAGATTTAAATGTAATCCACAGAAAAAAATCTCACATAAATCCTTTAAGGAAAGACTGTCGGTAATTTATAATTAATAAACAATTTCTTTTTCTCTAGAAAATGTTGTTACATAAAAAATTCGTCGAGTAAATACGTTTCTCGATACTTTAATTATTTCTATAAATTTATGATGAAAATTTAAAGAACTTCATGATAACAATAATAATAAATATAATTCGAAATAATAAAAATCATAAAAATGTATTTTTAATACAAGCCTCTTATAAACTTAATCAATTTTTAATAAGTTAATCCAGCTAATTCGTTACTCGTAATTATGAATTTTATTTTCTTCTTAATAAATATAGTATTGTTTTTTTTTATCAAAATTTAAATATATAAGTGTGCCTATACTACAAACTTATAATTCTTGCTTCAGGATTATACTCTAGCATATAATAATAAAAATAAATAGACAGTTTCTATAAATACTTAGAATTTATATTGTAAATAACCATAATTATTATTATTTTTTTAATTTTGGATAATAATTTAATAAATGGATATGTTTTTAATGAAAACATTCGCAAATTATTAAAATTTCAAATAAAAACTTTTAATAGTAAAAAAAAATAATAATAATAATAATCTTGATGTATATTTTTTTAATGAGAAATTTGATATTTTGAATAAAAATGGAACTACAGTACTGTACTTCTTTTCAAATGAATATTAATATTTGATGCACAAGAAAATTTTTGGGTAAACATTTAAAAGAATTTTTAAAAATTTTAAAAAAATTTGTAAGCTTCATACGCAGATTATTAAAATTTCAAATAAAAAATTACATTAAAAAATTTGATCTTTCATTAAAAAATATATATGGTATATATATTAAAAGCATCGTATATGTTTCCAGAACATTTATTTCATTTAAAAATTATTTAATTTGCATTTATCTATTAAAATTAAGATGATAAATAAATTAATAAATAAAATTTAAGTAAAGATAATTACTAAAACTTTAGCTTATAAATAAATAAATCCAAAAAAAAAAAAAACCAAGCTTTAGGAAATAAACAAGAACTAATAAATGCTGACTTAATATATGAAAATTTTCATTTTATTACTCTCTAAACTTACTGTTAAATTATCAAAATGGACATTTTATTGGTTATTTTGGCAAAAATCCAGTTGATGAAAAGAAAGTTTTGAGACTGATTTAATAAAACGTTTTCGAAGTTTCCAGATTGATCAGATAAATTTGCATACTGAAAATGCTGTAATTAATGTATTATTAATTTTTTAGAATTATCATTATAATTTTAAATCGGATATTATATTTCCTTATATTATTTACCTAATTATTTTTTAAGATAACATTAAAATATTATTTACATGAATACATGGCAGAAGTACATATTAGCCTATAAACATAATGATCATATAAAAATAACTCGACTGTGAAAAAATTATATAAATATCTAATTATAAATATTTTACGAACGGTTTATTTATAACGACGTATTTGATAAATTATAATCGATCACCTTAACAATTACTCAAATACTTCAACGATAAATTAAATATTTTAACAATTGTTCTATATACATTAATCATAATACAATTAATCGTTCGAGTATCGATTGCATAGTAATCCATCAAACTGTAATTCAGTATTTAACAATTAATCACGTATTTTATTGATTTAAGTTGATAAATAATAGAAATGTTTTCTTTTGTTTTGTCGTAGTGGTGAAAATAATGGAATGGAATGATGCTTTCTGTTTTATGTATGAAAATATGCAGAATGTAAGAAAAAAATCCAGAATATCCTTTCAATAAAGGGGAAAAAAATGTGATAAATATACATCTTAACAATAAAAATATAGAATCTGATAAGTAAAAAAATTAAAGATAAAAAATGCTTTAAACAAAAATGTATTGATAAACATATCGAATTTTTATCACGGAAATTTGATGCATAGCTAATCTGAAAGTATATCGGTATATTTTGCATATTCTATGCCTTCTTTATATACTTTCGTTACTTTTTGTTAAAAAATTCATATATTATACAAAATCTTGATGATAAATTATTTCGCCAATTTTTTTACTAACAAAAATTGACCGGCTTTTGTATAACCATTATATTGCTTGGCTACAATATCCGAATTGCAATAAATGTCACTCCAAATTCTATGAATGACATGTAGCTCATACTTATTGTCTGTATAAAAATATTTTTACAATATTATTTCTCTGATGAAACCAATTATAAAATGGTTAGAATCTTTTAGAAAAATTTTATCTGGGTTATATTTTTTGAAGGGGGGGAAAAAAACTATAGAACAGTATACAACTATACAGTATTTAGAACTAAAATTTCTGTTGTATAATATTCTATTTATAGTTGTCATAAACTTTGCAAAGTTTGTGAAAGCATTCTACTTCAAGTAGAAGTTTAGTAATAGAGAGGGATATTTTAGAAAAAAATGAATGAGATCAGAGTTAGATCATATTTTAGTGAGGCCGTCAACATGATATATTATCACGAAGGAAACATTCATTTAAACTTTTTATTTTTTTTACTACCTACAGAGAATGACAGTATCGTTAATAAACTGCAGTTTTTAAATCAGCTTTAATAATAGTTTCGTTTTAATATTTTGGTGGACAATTTTCAGAAATTTTAAAAAGACGACGAAAACTTTTAATGCATCTGAATCAACAGGAAGGAAAGATATTGAGAGTGAAGATTGAAAGAATAATAGATTGCCTTAGAATCTTGAATTATGCAATTATGTTACAAATATTAGAGTAAATTTTATATGAAAAGAATTTTAACAAAATAAAGAAAATTCACATTTCTTCAAAAAAAAATTATTCTTTTCGAAAATTAAATTATTTTTGATAAAAATTCAAATCTCCGTACAGATTTAAAATATTTTATTAAATTTTAGTGGATATTATCGAATTAACAATTATATTAATTTTACATTGTACTTATCAACATCAATTATTCTATGTAATAAAGTTGCCAATAGTTTCAAAATACTGCTGAAATTTCGAAACTTACTAGAATTACATTTGAATTTCTCATATTAGAAACATCATGAATCCATTTAACAAATTTTTAGAAATTATTAATACTGTATACGATATAATTTTGAGAAATTTTACAAGTATGACTTTGATTTTTATTATAGCCTATTCATAAAAATATTATACACTGTAATATACTATATATATTTTTATAAAGTTTGATAAGAAATCATAAAGAAAATATATAAAATGCCCTTAAATTATATATTATATTAATACTTTATTGGAATTTATTAAATGGTCTTAGTGTTTTTACAAATATTAACAAAATATCCTTTTATTTAGCCCTGACTTATTAAATTCTTGTTGTAAGATTACCTGTAGTTTTATCTCTGCTTCAATCATGTAGCAAATCACAAATAAATCTATTTATTGCGATAAAAATATTTTTGTTCAAATTGCCTACATGTCGAAATAATAATACATCAAATTTGTGATAAAGTTATAGAAGAATTAGTCATTATTGGGACTCCAATTATTAATGAACTTGAAGCTACCTCAAGGATAGATTTTTTAATTGATCATTCATCTCGTAACTGCAGCTCATATAGATAAAAAATTCCTTAAAATTTATATCATTTCTGTTATAATTGTGCATTTAAAGACTAAAATTTACAACATCGCTTCAAATAATCTTGTCTTCAAATATGTTATGAAACGAAATGTTTCTTTAAACTTTCCCACAATCTACAAAATTTTCAAAGAATGTTGTTGATTCTTTTATATGATTTAGTACTGTCTTCTTTAGAAAATTCAAGATGTGGTTTCCACGATTAGAAAAAAATGAATTCGTTTATGGATAAGAGAATGTGCTTCAAATAACTCTCAGGAATTTTCTCTCAATTATTAAGTTGAATTATTAACACATTCAAGAACAAAGATCAAATCGGAGTTTCGACGATATTGATTTGTTTTCCAATTCCAAATAAGATAATTATCTTTATACATTACTGCATTTTCATGAGTTGTTATCTAATCTCTAAACTTCTTTCAATTTTTTTTGATATTCTAGTTTGATAAGGTAGCAAGAACCAAACTATCTATTGTATTTTTATGGAACATACAATATGAAATACAAAACAAAAACTATTTTATTTCACTGTAGCTTAACTTATCATTTATAGTTTTTGCTGTTTCATAAAATTTGTTTTATAAAGAGATAACTTTTATATTATCATTTTAAAAATATAAAAATTATTAATTTTAAGAAATTTTTTAATATGAATCATAAAGATTGATGCTAGATTTAAATCATGAATCGATTCAGATATTAATTATTAATTAAATTTTCGATTGAATCTTTATTTTTCTACGAGTCATTTTTTCTTTTATTAATATCTCAACTTATGCATTGTGAAAATCATAATAGGTATTTTAAAATCTCTACATTATCTCTTATTTTGTGGTTATGAAATAGTTTATTATTGATGAATGAAATAATTCATAATAAATTTTTGACTGTTTCTTCCTTTGTTGCCTGCATAGTTTAGATATGTTCTTTTAATATTGATCTGTTTGAATATCGCAGTTTAAAAAGTCGTTGACAGTAAGTATGAAAAATTCAATTTAAAAAAAAAAATGTGACAGAGAAGTTTGGAAAAATTTTCTACACTATTTAAAAATAATATTTTTTAAATTTTAAACATGATAAATTGGTCTTCTTATGCGACATTTTATCTTTTCTTACAAACTATTGAACTTTAGTAAATAAGAGTTAAAATAATCATTAAACATATTTTAGTTACTATAATGCATGTAAACAGGAAAAAATGTAAAATTTTTTCTCAATAAAAATATATTAGGAAAATTATCTAAATATAATTAATATAAGAAATTAAAAATTTTTAACTGTATGAATATTACTTCGTGTTACAATATTTTGTTTTTTCAACTGATTTATAGAAAACTGTTAAAGAATCCAAAAATACCAAAAAAGTAAAACATCGTTATTAAAAAAGAAAAAAAAATCATTTCTTTAACATAACTAGCTAAAGAAATAAAATCTTAACCTAATTATCCGAACATATGTTTTAAAATCATAACTCATGATTAAATCTTTTATTATACTGTATTTAACTAATTATGTGTTGCCATAGATTTTATATAAATTACTTAAAATATTTCAATTTGTTCTAATAGCAGATTTATAAAAAAACTTTTTTTCCACGATCATTTTACATAGAATACAGTAAAATTTTCTTTAATTAAACATGATGTTTTAACAGTTTGTAATGTATGTAACAAAGCAGATGACTGCGTATAATAGCCCTATTGCTGGAGTATCCATATACTGTACTACTTCACGCTATTTCGAGTACTGTTTGATCGCCTTCCTTCCCTTCGTCATTTTACGTCATAGCAAGTTTAACCACAATATCGCGAAGTCATAAATTTGAAAATCTGCTTAACTTCCCTTTTACTTAAAAATATTTTTTTCTGATTTTACGTGAAAATAAAAAAATATAGGCCTATACATAATAATAAGAAATAGGAATTACTTTACAGTGGTATTGTTAAACGTATTCTTTAACTTCCAATTAAACCTTCAAATAACTGAATATGAATGTCTAAGAATTAAATATACAGTATAACTTGCATTTTATAGCAAACATATCTTCTTCAAATATGTTACATTACAGTCTTTATTTTTCGAACAATTAAACATTTTATGTTTTATAAAATAAAAATTTTTAATCTCACAAATATAAAATTCTAGCGCTAGCCATTTTACAGCGTGACATCACAATTTGCATGACTCTTCTACCTTATGCAGTGGTATAGTATTAAAAAGAAGTACCGAAACGCTGCCAAGACATGTACCGGAATACTACCTATACATACCTATATTGGAGAACCATACATGTATACAGGAAGTTAGAATAAAGTATGAGAGTTGTGTGACAGCAATATATGTATGCATATTTATGCATTCTACGATCATTCGCTCTGTGTGTAGTTTAATAAGGCCCTATATGTACACTGTATTGCTCATTGAAAATTTTCAAAAATAAGAAATTTTTGACGTTTTATCTTTAATTTGAAGTTATAAACCTAATAGTTAGTAAAATTAATTATGTGCAATTATTCAATTAAGCTCAAAGTTACTATAACAGATGTAATGTATTCTAACAAATTGTACCGGTACGCATTCCGGTCGTGGAAAAAGTACCGGAACGACGTTCCGGCCCCACTACCACTGCCCTTATTTCATTTATTGTCACATATTTACTACACTTTCCACCCCGTAACAGCAAGACATAGTTTACGGATGCTCCCGTAGAGACGATACTGTTTTATTTTCTTTCTAAAAAAATTGATATTTTAAATAAATAATGTTATAGCTCAGTGGTTCTCAAACTTTTTGAAGTCAGAGCGCATTTAAAATCCTACAAATAATTGTAGGCGCACTATAACTTATACAAATTTCTGAGAAGTATGTTATCACGTGACCAACAAAGTCTATGTCAAAAACTAACATCTATAGCAGTGATTCCCAAACTTTTCGAGCCTAGCGCCCCCTTGGGTGAATGCGATTGTTCTGAGCGCCCTCCATCATCATAACCCAATCCACCAAGGAACAAGGTCGAATGTAAGAC
>WUQG02107246.1:1218-25475 GCA_011317285.2 Androctonus mauritanicus | reverse complement strand
CCCTCCTTTGCCTCCACCCTCCTCCGATGATGGAAGGTCGCCGTGAGAATCATTCCGCATAAGTTGAAGAACGGAATTTCCAGAGTCCCGGATAATAGAGTCCCGACGGTGTACGGACGTGATTTATCGCACCCGTTACGGCTCCATCAATTTTGTAGTATGAATGCGTTCTATTTCATCGCTTTAACATGTAAATGCTCTCTCTTATTCAGATCTCTAGTTGTCCGGGCTGAATAAATTGGTGCAAGCACGCAGTGGGAGAAGGAGAGAGAAAGAGTGTGTGAGAGAGAAAGAGAGAGAGAGAAAGTGCAGCCTGCACCATATCTTGATCCTAATATGGACGCTTAAACGGCGTAGTTGGCGTATTTGACCCTTTTTTCCAGCGCATCATCTAGTTAGAGCATAAAAATCAATGTTATCCATAATTTATAGATGCGTGGCTGTCGGCGAGTTGTTTAATATGGCAATGCACGGAGGAGAAGATATTTAATTCTGCCGAGGTAGCATGCAGATTGTAGTTGACTGTCAAAAGGACTGTGAACGGGAGTCAGGAATGCCATTAGATATGGAAGCAAAGCGTCATTTATCTAAATAACTAGTTGGTCGTTGCCGAGCGACGCTACATCGCTTTCTCTCTCTCTCTCTGTCGCTGTTGTACTTGTCGTGTTTAATTCATTGTAAACGGAATTTGCGTGCGATAGACGACTTGTTCCCGTGTGTCTTGACTCTCTAGCTATTCAATAAGGTCATTTGGAAATTGATGTGTATCACTTCAGCTCTGGATAAAGCGGAACTTTGTGTAAAGTGAAGCTCATTTTTCACCCGTCGGAGATTATACTCGCAACGATTTTATATAGCCGGGGGCCCGAGAATTAGTCAATAACGTTGCTGCCTTTTAGAACTTTGCGTGCTCTACCAGCGTTATAGATAGAAGGGAATTAATTTCTCCTTCTACCTGGTTGGTTTTGAGATACCGTGTCACGAAATGAATCGTGAGAATGGTGTAGTTAGGAGGGATTTGTACTTAATTATTAATTGACTTAGTTTGCCAAAGTCTACTCGTAAAAATAGATCTGCCTGTAGATGTAATTTATCGTCCTGTTAAATTATTTAGTTACTAAATAGAGAGTTAAACAGGAAGGCAGTTTATGTCTGTGATTGTTTTTTACGTCCCATTTTGCAGCACTTCGGTTGTGTTATTGCTTTATCTACTTTCTATTGCAACATGTTAGTTACGTCATTATTTTACCTCCCCTTTCTTTGTGTAACATTTTGTCTTAAGCTATTTTTTGTGCAAGAATTTTAGATACGCGATCGTGTTATATTCCATATTTTATTGCATTTTTTGCAAACCCTATTTTACATTTTTTTGCATATATCCTTTTGCATCATATTAAACTTTTGGTTTTTTCTCTCTATTTTGCATATCCTGCTTGCATCAGTTTAAACATTTTGGTGTTTCCACGCTCTCTGTTTTGCATGTCCTGCTTGCATCAGTTTAAACTTTTTGTTTTTTTTCTATGCTTCCAGTTCGAGTACAGTTAGGCCTAAGGCCTAACTGTACTCGAACTGGAAGCATAGAAACAAACCACCTGCTTTAGGCCTTCTACGCTACTACTTTAACGCTACTTTACTAAAACGCACCTACTTTAGGCCTTCTACGTTCGCCATCTTTGCCGAAATTCCTTACGAATTTTTACGCTCCTTTTCTCAACCTACAATTCCTGAAAATCCTTTAAGAATAAGAGTATTTATTATTATTATTATTATTCTTTTTTTTCAGAACTAGCGAGAGGAGCGTTAAGCGGGTTATCAGTTATTACCAGTTTGTCAAACTTTCTTAATAATATGTCGACAGCCAAAAATTCCCCATTTAAAATTCTCCGACCAAACCAATAAATAATAAAATTAAAAATTTGTTTTTTTTTTTTTTAAATTCGCTCTGTACCTCAAAACAATACATAAATTAATAAAAATAATAAAAATTTTAATATTAATTCCGATGAATATTTAACAATAAAGCTCCGCTAATTTAATATATTTTAATATTAATAATAATAATAATAATAGTATATATAAAAAGAAAATTCTCAGTTGGAAGATTTTTATTTTTATATATTTAATTTTGTTTTGTTCTTGATCCATTGATAGGCATATGGAAATCACAAATTCCATAGCGGGGATTTACATATATATTTAATTTCATCGAATAAATATGTATATATGTAAATTAAAATCGTCAATGTCGTGAACTTCAGAATCTTATATAGCCTATTGGAAACGTATAAAAAAAAACTATATATATATATATATATATATATATATTTATATATATATCCTATTGTTGAAAGTTAGAATATACAATAGATTCTTGAAATATACAGTAAATAAAGCTTAATGTCTCTAATAGTTAGTATTTAATGTAGGAGTCAAAAAGTGTTAAACGGTCTCCATAAGCGTTTATCGAGTCGTGATAGAAAGACGGGTGCTGCCATCTATCGCTGTGCCGAGTGGTAGCGAGAGTCAATGTTTTTGCTACTATCTTCGGGGGAGCGAGTAAAGTGCTACCAGGTTCGGTCGCGCATGCCCTTTAGATTTACTTCTCCTTCTTTCCCCCTCTCTCTCTCTGTCTGTGTGTGTGTGTCTCTTTCTATCTTTCTCTTTCCCCCCCTTGAGTGTTGTAGGTCAAATCTGTATCCACCGCAATGGCGTCTGTCGGCCGTGAATTTTTCATTAGACACTCCCTAAACGAAGAAATCGAAGTTAAAAAAAATGTTCCTCCCCAGAGACCGATAGATTCGAGGGCGGGCAACCTGCATCTTGCACCAATTACAACACCGCGTTTCTATGGTAACAGTAATGGATTTCGTACCCGAGTCTAAAATTTATCAAACACTTTTACCCCAGGACAGATATACAATGTCATTAGCTGAATAAAGAGTTAGGAGTTTTCCTTTTTTTTCTTTCTTTCTCTCTTTTTTTAATCGTGTCTCTCTATTTCCTTTTCGCTCTCTCTCTTTCTCTCTCATTCTCCTTCACACACACACATACACATCACATTTTCTCTCTCTTTTTTCCCCCTCTTTCTCAATTTTTTTTTTATTTTTCTTTTTTTTCTGATTCTCACTTTTTCTGATTTATTACTCTCTCCTCTCTTTCTGTCCCTGGTATCTTTCATATATCGTTTGTCCTTTTCCTTTTATATGTTACTTTCATTTTCCGCATTTTGCATTTCTTTTTCATGAACATTTATTTGTCACTCTTTCTTTGCCACTAGCTTACCTTTTTTCTTTCTATTCCTTTTCCATATTCACTTCTCTATAATATATCTATTTTGGGCATCTCTTCCTGTTTCTCTCTCCCTCTCTACCATTTCTATTCTTTCTTAGCCATTTAACTCTGTCTATTATATTCATTTGAATACTTTTCTCTTTCTCTTTTCTCTCATGAAAGCCTATCTTTCTTTTCTTCTATCTTTTCCTTAATTACTTTCTTTATGCAATTTCATGCACTTCGTATTATTTGTTTTACATTTTAACTCGCAATCATTTTGTAAAGAAGCTGTAAATATTTGTTTTACTCATAATCATCCTCTATATACTATAGTTTGTTATCTTTTTCTTCTCGTATACTTCTCTCTCTTTCTTCATAATCATATACTGCACATCTCATATTTATTTTCTTTGTTTTCTTTCATACTCTTTTCCAAATATACTGTCTAACAATTCGCAATCTCTTTCATTTCTTCATATACTCTCGTATATATATATCATTCTCCTAAGTACATCCCTTTCTTTCCTCACTTATCCTTCACTCCTCATATACACTTCCTCCTCTCACGCTCTACTTGCTATACCCTGTCCTATTTGTTTTCTGTTTGAATTCCTCTTTCATCTTCCCAAATCTCTCCCTCCCTCTCATTTTGCGCCATCTCTCTCCCTAAAATATGCAGTTTATCATCCCCTTTCTAGAACAGCATCTCTCTTTATCTCTTTATCTTCCTCTCATTCCCTCTCTATCAACAGCATAATCCTCAATCCGGAAGGAAAGTGAAAGAAGAGAAAGAGAGAGAGAGAGAGAGAGAGAGAGAACAGTAAAAGAGAGAACTGCAATTCATCGATTTTTCAAAATCATTTCTGGATAAATAAGTGCTGACAATCTCAAACAAGAAAAAGGCAATCGTGTAGAAAACTTAGATGAAAGGCAGTGAATTTATTTGATCGCGCACAGATATCGACACCTATGTGTCGTGTAACGGATTAAGTTGCGCGTTGCTATGACAACATCTCCCCTTTAACTTATCCCGATGGCATACAAGGGCCGGCCGATCACGTGACCGTAATTTGATTTGGAAAAGGATGCGTGTATATGACGAGTCTCCGCTTGATTAAATAGCATTCCTGAGATTGTTATATTATTTATAAAAATATATTTTCCCCATAAATATTTTCCTTGTGCCGCCAAACTGTTTTAATAAATTCATCTGTTCTTCGAAAACAAATATTTGCTTTCCCACAACACAATTATTTATAAATAACAAGAGCATCGATATACAGAAAAAAATTAAATTAAAAATTTCGCTTAAAAAATAATCATCAGATGACAATCTCTTTCATTTGTTAATTTTAAAAATTCATTCGCACTCTTATTGGTTAATTTGAATCTGTAGGATCACTGATTTGTTAATTTCAAAAAAATTCAGTTCTACTCGTATTGGTTAATTTGAACCTTTACGATCACTGATTTGTTAATTTCAAAAAAGCTTCAGTTCTGTGCGTATATTGGTTAATTTGAATCCATGCGAATACCTATTGGTTAATTTAAATTTAAATAGTTTGCTCAATTATTACTTTTAAACTCGATTCTGTGACGTTCGAGATAAGAGCGTTCAAAATTTGTGAACAAAATTAAAATTTTTTTCATCCTTTTAAAGCTATTTAATGGAAAAAGATTTAAAGCTTTTTTTCCCTACCAATCTTTTTTTCTTTTTTTTTTTAAATAAATAATCTAGTATATATATTTTTCGAAAAGAATAAACATTTTACAATTACAAAGTTTCTAAAAGAATCCGTTGTCCTACCGTTCACAAATCCTAGTTTCGTGTCTAAAGTGTGTCTAGTAAACGAAACACTTTAATCCAATAATGGAATTGGTCTGTTTACTTTTTCATCCATTTTTCTTTCATTTTCTCTTCTTCCTCTTCTTCTTCTTCTTCTTCTTCTTCTTTACCTTCCTCCCCTTCTGTTTCTCCCCCTTCCGAATTATGATTTTCTCCTGTCAAAAAGCGCAATCCGGATAGACAAATGCCGCCATAAATATGACTGTCTGGTTAATGATTAAGCGATTAATTCAAATATCTTTTAACTTTTCTCTCGGTCCGAGTGGTTTAATTGTGACCACTTGATGATAAGTTGAGCCGTTGAAAGATTCAATTAATGATGACAGTCGTGTTTTGATTGGTTAATTGGATTCAATCGACAATGATTTAGTGTATTAATTACACACCTGTCATTGTATCCAATTGATGATGACTTGAATTGTTTAATTGGGTTTCATTTAAGCCGAAGTACAATTTGGGTCATTTCTATTATTTAATTATAGAACCATATTGAAGATTCGGGGTAAATTATGATTCTGACTAGAAGATTTAATTAGCTTTTCATCAGTGTCTCGAAAGGTCATTGGTTTAAACGAAATAATCGTAATAACGTTCGACCAATCGTGAATGGCGGAATTAATTATTTAAAATCTGTTAGCGGGATAATCTCGCCGGATTATAGTGAGAGTTACCTTCATAAACATACTTATTATATTAGGTATTCTTGTTATATTCCCGAAAATAATTCGTCTCCAGCATAATGGACCAAGCGCCAAGATTGTGCAGATCTAGAATGCTAAATTTGCTCTAATTTGTAAATTTATAGATAAGAAAACTGAACGTTAGAATACCAAGAAGGTATATTTAGCAATGTTACTTATAATGTGTTTTGAATGCCTCTGTAATTTTGGACAATTATACGGGTCTGAAATGTAGGGATTTAATTGATAACAACATTATTCAATCATGGTTTTCAATAGGTAAAAAAATGTTAGTAGCCTTGCAAGTGCTTAAAGATTATGTTGCAACTCAGGTTCGAACCGTGATTATGTGTTAAATGAAACGGGTAAATTCGGAGAAGTTTCTACATGGCCAAATTGGTGCGAAACAATATGGAAACCGAAGGTTTGCCTTATCAGAGTATAAATTAGTTAAATTAATTGCAACAAGCGCCCTATTCAAATTTCCATCAGAACTTTCACCCTCTCAGTCGCTCTCCCTCCGTTTAACCCCATTCTCCGCATTTAGAAGGAAAGGCTGTTGTAAACGCCGACCTGCCCTCACCGAGTTAAGAGAGCAGTAAATGGAAAATAAGAGCTGATGAGCTTTAATTATGAAAGCTGATTAATGAGAGCTTATCGATGTGGCCAGTGGCTGGCAAGTCAACATGGCATTTCACGCCTCATGAAATTAACACGCCGACGCCGCCAGCCGATCAATTTGCCCGTCGGAGGGGGTTTCAGAGGTTACATAACCGAGAAGCACCACCAAACGGAGTGAAACAAAAACAGTAAAACAGGCAAGCAAACCAGTAATTGCATTCTCAGATCATTAGACGATTTCGTTTTCCTAACTGGATCTCCCCACCGCTTTTCACCCTCCTAGTAGCTACTACAGCCATCGCATCTCTCAGATAATTCATTGTAAACACGAGTGTCGGCGTCGGTGAACAGTTTGTTGCTATTAATTACAACTACAGTATTTCCTTAATTACGCTGCTCTTCTAGCCCTCTAAATAATTTCTGCTGTAAACTTTCGCCGTAAATTCGTTAATAAGTATATATATACATATATAAATATATGCGACTGTATTAATATTATTATTTTTTCTTAATTTTTGTTTCTTTTTATTCTCCAATTTTGAAAATTATTAAAGATAAAATGTGAGTCCAGAAAAAAAAAAAAAAAAAGACAAAAGAGGTGAATGTTGTTTAAATGATTTTTAAAATAAACCTCATGTTAATGGAATTGTTAAAAAGAAATTTTTAAATTGGATTTTTGTCGTGAAAGAGTCTGTGATAATGATGTTTTCCAGATAGAATAATAAATTTTTGCCATAAAGTAATTCTTTTATTTTTATTTATTTAGTTTGTTTTTTTTTAAAGAATAATAATAATAATAATAATAAAGAATTCATTTGATAATAATTGTATATATCACACGAATTTCTCCACGTTAATTAATTTTTATACTTTTCTTTTTTTTTTGTCTATACCGTAGACATTTTTAAATTAAAGAAAAAATATATATATATATCTCTATTTTCTGTCGACAATTATAAAATTCAAAAAATTAACAAGAAAAATGTCTATTTAATAAAAAGAAAATTTAATTAATCAATTTTTGAAACGTACAAAAAACAAACCTTATCAATTTCTGAAATGCATTCAAAAATTGAAATTAACAAGAAAAAAAAAAAAAAAAGACAATTTAATCAGTTTCTGAAACGTACAAAATTTTGTCAATTTCTGAAATGCGTTCGAAAATGAAATATACAAAAAAAAAAAAAAAAAAAAAATACAAAATAAAAATGACAGTTCAGTAAAAACGCAACTGCTTAATCAATTTCTGAAATGTACATTTTTATCATCATCGGATATCGAAATATACGCATTTCAAGAAATCGATTTTAAAATTAAAATTTTATTTTATTTTTTTGTTTTTTTTTTTAAATTTTATATTTTAAAATGGCAAATGGCATAATAAATATTTAAAATATTACAAAAATTATTACGAGCGATAATTTTTCGAATAAAAATAACAAGAAAAAAAAAAAGAATCGATGGGAATAATTAAATTTATCGCAAATTATTTTTAATAGTAAAAATTAAAAATGACTTTTAAAATGACAAAATGCCATCCGAAAGATATTCTATTTATTTAAACAACTTAATTATTTTTATATATTTTTAAAAGCATTGTTTACGTGCCAAAAACATAAAAAAAACAACAACACAGACCGGAATTAAAAGTAAACTTTTCCAGATTTTAAATGTAATTTTCCTAGTTTAATTTAATAAAAAAAAAAAGAAAAAAAATTATTGATATATATATATAAATAAAATTTTTGCTAATTATCTTTCTTTTCTAAATTTAATATTTTTAATATTAAAATTTAATACCAGATTATTCAACCATGAATATTTTTTTTTTTTTTTGCCGTGTTATTTTAAATGAAAGTAAATTAAAGTAGATCTGAGAGAGAGAGAGAGAAAATTCGGTATTATGGAAATAAATATTCGAAAAAAAAATTTTTTTATTTATCTTGTTAATTTATTTACATATTTTTAAAATTATTTTTAATTTTTTAAATTTGATACGACGACGAGCGTGGATTTAGAAACTAATATTCGTATTTGTTTAACTAATTTTTTTTCTTTTAATTTTATTTTATAAGAGGAGTTACTTATATATATATATAAGATTTTTTTAATTAAAAAATCTTTCTTTAAAAAAAAAAAAAAATTTAAATTATGGTCATAAAGCAAAAATTATGTTTAAGAATGTAAGACTTAATATCTTAACCATCAGATTGTGGAGTAACATTAACAACATTTAAAGTCGGGTCTATTAGTTCCGTTTTAATACGCTTATGGCCCTGCAATCATCTGGCGACGGTACATTAATATTAGAAGGAAGTGTTAATGACCCAACCTTGGATAATTTATTAGCTGTCGCTTCTATTACGTGGATACACTGAGCACATGACGCAAAGTAAAAACCTCCGAAAAACACTTTTTTAAATTATTCCCAAATGTCACATGATTGCCCTGACGTCATCGGTTTATCGCTTGAAAAATTCCTGAATTTTACTACTCCTTTTTGTATATATATAGGCCTATATACACACACACACCCTTTATGTATATCTTTCCTTTCCTTTATGTATATATATATATATACTCTTTGTGTATATCCTTTCCTTTCCTTTATATATATATACTGTATATGTACAGTATATATATGTATGTTTTTTCAATTTGGTATTTTTATTTTATTTTTTTTATAAAGGGCATAAAAACAAATTAAATCGTCAGTGGGGATGATTACAGTATATTTTTTTAAACTGCTTAATTACTTTACTGTTAACGTGAGTAATTATACGAATATTTCCACTTATTCAAATTACATTTATTTGTTCTCAAACGTTTGCATCACTTGACTCGTTTTATATATATATATGTATATACTGTGTTGTATTTTTGAGAGACGACATAAAGAGGATCAAGTAGATGGCAGGAACCATCTACAGTTAAAAAGGAAAAAAAAAACAAGTACCACAAGTGTATAAAGTGGTTCCACTTGAAATATTTGTTTTAAAAAGATATAAAACTACTTTCCTTAAACTAACATTTGTTTAAAAATTATTCACTTTTGTCAGTCGGTGGTGTGTGTGTGTATATATATTTATATAAATATATATACAAGTTAAAGAGGTGTGTTAAGACGTTATAATGTCAACGGAGTAGGTCACACGGGGGATAAATAACACCAGCTGACAATTGATACTTATGTCAACCGTGATGCTGTCAGGTGATGATTCTTTTTCTTCTCCACCCCTTCTTACTTGCTGACTAAACCTTTCTCTATAACTCTTAACGTCTACATCTCGTTCCGATAAATTTTATACATCTCGGCGTCACGTGACTGCTTCTCCACCCTTCTGTTGAATGATTACATAAAAAGGATCGATACGTCTATTCACTCCAACTTAATATTATTTCGCTTTTTGCATTTTTAATATATTTCACATAACGCGTGCTTATGTTTTTTAGTTACATAGGCACATCTAAAATAAAATTTAACTGATTTTTATTTTATTTTTATTTATTTAATTTTAATATGCCCGTTTCGAATTTTAAACAAATTAGAAATTTGTTTTCCAATAATATTCGTAGAAATATTAAAATTTAAAATGTATATATAAATACATTTCATTTTTTTTAATTTTCTTGAAAAGTGCATTAAAATACTTTAAATAATTTATTTGTTTGCCTAAAATAAAAAAAAATAAAAATAATAATAATTTTGTCTGTGTTTAAATGCTGCTATGCGTTATTGCTAACATAATACGGATTTGTGCACCGTTTACGTCATTATTATTTAAATTTTAACAGAAATTTCTCTGCAGTCATCTTAAAAATCTAAAATTCTAGCGATTTACTGAGAAACATTAACATATTCCGTTTATAAAATTATTTTGAGAGTACTGTTTAATTATGATTATTTTAATTTTTTTTATGCAATTAAAAATTTAAAATGTACTTTAAAAACGAATTAAAAACGTATAGAAAAGATATTTATAGCGTTATTACTTAATTTAATCATTTAAAATTTATTTTAAGTTCGAAAAATCATATTCCAATTTACTGGAAGTTTAATATTCATCATAATTTACTCGCGGTTCAATATTCATCAAATAAATATATTCTTGCGAATTTTTATTTAATATTTAAATCGAGGGCTCTGAATACTTTAAATATACCGAGAAAGAAATTAATAGTTTAATAATTACACGAGAAAATGCCATTTTGAAGAATATTCACGTGTCTAGAATATTATAATAAAAATTCGTGTTTCAATGATTTAAACAATTACATAATTCATTAATGCAAGTTCTCGCAACAATTACTTAAACAAATCTTGTTAAAATATTCATATAATATAAATAACATTTATATTATATGAATATTTTAAACGTCATCAGCGAAGAGCTACTTAAAAACCAAAATAATTTTAATAATTTTAAACATTTAATGAAGAATTTTTATCGAATATAATTTATAATTCAACGAACCATAAAATTACTTAAAAATTTTAAAATTATTTCTGCAATTATCCGAAATATTTACCGATTTGCAAAATTTCTAACCGAATCCGTATTTTGCCAACTACATCATTTAAACAATTATAATAGAATTACTGATTAAAATTTAATTAATATTAATTCTTACAAGGAATAATAGCTTTAATTATAACGTAACCAATCGCGTAACAATCCCGACAAAACATTAACTAGTCTGAGGTAGTGTAATGGAGGATGAAAAAAAAACTATCCTAGCGCAATATCTGACAAATGGCCGTGCCAATGGTCCATATTTCAGTTTAATTGCCGTCGGCAGACTTGTAATCGGAGACTAGTCCGCCTATCTAAGTGTTGGAATTAAAATGCCTCATAAAGTTTCCAAGTCTTGACGCTGAGTGGAGCTACACGACGAAATCTACATAGGCTGCCAGTTCTACTGATATCTTACGTCAAGCAATCCTGTTGGCAACCGTCCAACACTGTTGCTTTACTAACCCGGTTGTCATGGTTACCGGGGCAGTTGAAACCTGTGATTGAAGTAGAAACTTATATTACACTGATGTCGTTGTCTGTTTCTTATATATATCTATATATATAGTTATAGATATATCTGTGATTGAAATAGTTTTTTCTTTTTTTTTTTAAATTACAATTTTTCCCTTTCAAAAATGTCGGATTTTTGGATGTCTGATGATTGTTTGTGATAATTGAAAAGTGAAGAATCCGCTTAATCATAATTAATTCGAGCAGAGAAGAGTTTAATTATCTTACTGAAAGTAATGGCTTGTTTTAGGTACTTGAACCGAACCTAATTTTAATTTGTTCTTAGAGTTATAGATTAAAACGGGCCGACGAATATAAATAGCTAACGTTACAGTTGAAAATTAATTTAAAAAATAAAAATAAAAATACGCCGAAAGAGACGAAACTGCGTGGAAACCCGACGGCATTCTGTGCTAAGAATCACACTTATCAAACGAGAATAAAATAAAAGTAGTTCGGAATTCACCATTTTTATTTTAAAAATATCCGCGCTACGTTTCGTTAAATTTTTACGAAATTTTTTCCTCATCTAGCTAAATAAATAAATAAATAATTAAGCTGGGAAAACGCTTTGTTTCTTTCAATAGCCGCTACAAGACGCTAAATAACGCTCGGCGCCATTTTTATCTTACCGGAAATGATGCACAAGACCCGGACGGAAGTGGCTGCGGATCGGATTGGCTAAATGCCAACTTTTGCTATTTTACAGAATAATTTACAAGCTTTGATCGTTATACGGTTGAAAGATTCTCCGCAGCTGTTAATATCCGCTAATTATCAATCGTATATGGGATAATTAATATTTTATTAGTTAAAGAAACGACATCATATAATGGTTATGTTATGCGTCGGCATTGATGTACGCAACGCGAAGCGGGCGCGCGCTAACGGGCGACGCGACGCGATGTTTTATAATCTAACTCCCAAGCCCCGCCCCCGAGTATTTTACTTGTTTATTTTTTTTAAAGAATTTTTAAAAAAGTGAAAGTGGGCGTCTCCCGAATCGATCCGTCCTCCCGCCATTGGTGGAGACGGCGTAACCGTCACACATATTTAATTTTTTCAAAAAATTTCCATCGAGATCCGAGGAAAGAGAGAGAGAGAGAAAAAAGGGCACAAAGTAATTATTACCTTAATGTAATTATTAACGGTAATAAATCTTCGGTGGGGAAGTAATCTATTAAAAAAGAATTTTTCCCGATTTATTTATAAACATTAATCAGGTTAAACCTATCAATTTAATTTCTGGACAAAATTTTCAACGTTTTCTCTCTCTCTCTCTCTCTCTCATTCTCTACGGAAATCATAAATCGTCAATTATTGACGCGGTCGGTGACGTCGGAGAGAAGCAAATCCCTATTGGTCGGGTCAAAGGACATCCATGTATTGAAGATAGAAGCGATAAATATTTAAGTGTGGTACAGGGAAAATTCATCACATTCCCCACACCACTGCACTAAATGATCCATCTTTCATGGGGCTATTACACCGACTACGGCTAGATGATGCTATTGAGGGCAAAATCAATAATTTAATACTAACTCCGGGTCTAACCCCACACACGACATTCTTCCATTAACGAATCGTTTGCTTTTCCTTTAACAGCATGCCATCTGATGGCGAATTTTAGAATCAACAGTAATGGTCAAATATATATATATATATCTAAAAAAAAATTTTTTTTTGGGTCACTTTAAAAAGCCGAATTTTCTTCTCGTCTGTCTTCTAAAACGTACAAAAATTAAAAAGAAAAATACGTGTCCGTTATATTCGTATTGTCTATTTACGTAAAGCGAGTTTTTAAAAATTTTATCAAAACTCCCGAAACAATTTTTTATTTTTTATTTTGCAACGTATATCTCTCTCTCTCTCTCTCTCCCTTTGCTAGTATAACCGGCACTATAAATGTTGATAAATTCGAAGATTTTAAACAGGAATTATGAATATTTTATTGTTTTATCTTGAAAAATTCAATAGGTTTTAAAAAAATAAATTAATTAATATTCCAGAAAATTTTCTTTTTCATTTTTTCTTTAATATTCTCTCCGAATAACTTGCGCTGTTATTTTTTTTATGGAAAGAATTTTTAATCATATTTTATATATACATATAAAGTTTAATTCGTGTATATATTATTAACCGCCATAAAATTTTTTTAATTATAAAATTAAAATACAGACTAAAGTCGGATTTTGGTAAGTAAATAAATAAATATTTAAACGGCATTAAAGTTAAATTACTTTATTGTGCGCGTAAGAAGGAAGAGAATATACATTTTTTATTTATATATTGGTTGGGCCAAAGGCACGATTAATTTTAAAAATCCAAAAAAAAAACAATTATGGCGGCAACAATATAAAAATCTTTAAGCTTTTATATTAGTGGAGCCAAGTGTAAACACATTCTAGATATCTCTCTAACAACTCCTTCCATAGACTAGACTAAATGCATTAAAAGTTAATTGGGAGATATAAATGATCCAATATTAAATTAAGGAATCAGAGATGAGATTACTGCAAAAGGTTTTCCAGAAAAGTTAAAGAAAAGTTCCCGTTCTCTTTTTTAATCAAATACAACTTTCTAATCCTGTTGTTTATTTTATAAATTCACCAAGTGAGACTGTAAAATCTTTCCTTGTGTGGTTTAAGTGGCTGGCAGCTGGTACTATACGATAGAACATCCATATATAGAGTTTACTCCACGAATTAAAGAGATCCCCAGCCATCTGTACCACCATGATCTCTGCTCTTTCAATAGGTTTCTTTTATTCTCTTAAGCCTATATATTTATAGGATTAGTTGATTTATAAAAGAGGATTTATTTGTAATTTTGTGTAGATATTTTCAAAATTTTTTTGATTGTTATGATAATTTTTGCCTTCTTCGTCTACCAGACTCAGGTGACTTTTTTTTAAAAATCTTCATATCTTTTAAGTGTTCCTTCTAAACTTTTAAATCTAATTTTTTTATTTCTCTCCGTGTATATTTACGTAAGGCGCAACAGGAATGGAGGAAAAAATAAAAAAAACACCGAAATTATTGGCGAAATTCAGTTTATTGGATGATTAACCGTGACGAAATTCAAATTACGCATACGTCACGGTAATTTCCGATTTTTATTGGTACGCCGCCGAGTGTAATTTACAGATTCGTCCGATTGGTCTATTAACCAATGACGCGTTTTAAATGTCGTCTGTCTGTCTCTATTCGTTGATTGGTTATTAAGTTTAAACTAATCTGCATATTTATCAGTTTAAACGGGGAGTTACAAATTAGGAAAATGAGGAATTAAAAAAAAAAAAAAAACACGCGATAATAAAAAAATAAATAAATGCAAATTTTGCAAATTTGATTTTTTTTTTTTTACAGGGGGAGAGAGAGAGAGAGTTAATTTTTTCATTCTTTAATATACTTTTTTTTTGATTACCGAGAAGAGAATTAATTAATATAATTAATTAAAAAATAATTAACGCCGATAACATTAAATCACAATATTTTCTTACCGAGTCCACGTGATGGAAATATTTGTAACAGAGATAAGTAGGTGGCGTGGTAATTATCAATTAGAACTCCATTAAGGATAATCGATGATTTATAGAAAACCGCTTAATTCCTAAAAATAGGAGGGCGGGGGAAAAAAAAGCGCGCAAAATTGATAAACAAATTTATCGGGACGTTAATTAGCACATAACTGACGTCACGCCGATGGCGGTTCCCTATTGGAAGGCCACCGGTGCTAATGACCATAAGACGGTGACGTCATAAATGAGCGTAAAAGTTACGGCAACGGACTCGCGATATGGAGAGAAGAAAAACGCGTTTAAAATTTTTTTTTTTATTATTTATTTCGTTTTATCGATTCAGAAGCAAAATATAAAAAAAATGGAAAAAAAGGAGAGAGAGAGAGAGTAAAAAAAAAATCAAGTGTTTCTTTCCATCCTTCTCGGCACAGGTAAGAAGTATGATCGCTGATGCGACATCCACTAACAGTTGTCCGTTAAAGGACAGTGGATGGCCAGTGGGAGGAGAGGCTCCTTCCGGAGAAAGGAGAGCCGCGACAGATGTCGGGAGATCGGTGTTACCACAAAGCCCACCCTCCCTGGAAACCAAGAGAAGGAAAAAATCAATATAGCCATCTTCGCTTTTCCTTTCTTGTAGATATTGAAAGACCTCCACGCGGTAAATCAATGTCTACACAACGCAGTCACCATTGGCTGTAATCAATGGTCAGTTTTTGACATTCAAGCTCGGATACTCTAAAACTTAGATCTCTATTCTTCCCATTTTTTTTATTGTAGTAGAAACCTCCTCGCTCTTGTGATTTGTCCTGATTCAACTGACTGATATATATATATATATATATTATTTTTTTCCTTTCGTAAAATATATATATATATTTTACCAAGAGGAATATCTGTCAATCCCATACAGTTAAAGAAACGAGCATACTTCATTGGGATATCAGAGCATGCATTAACTTTTATAACCCGCCAGAAAGGTCTTCCTGATTAATGTCTAAACAACACAGCACACGTAGTTCTACAATTGTTACGAAAATACAGAAAAAAAACAATGCATTAACTGTAGTAATGGCGAACAACACGAATCGGTTGAATATCCTTCTCGAATAAAGCAGAATTATTCCGGTCTTTGAAAGAGCGATTTTTTTTTTTTTCTATCTTCCTCTAGTCGCTTGTAAAATTGTTAGAGGAATAACTTACATTTCATTGAGAGACTAGAGTAATTATCCTGGATCCACTGAAGAATGTAATTTGATTAAAAGTAACTCTGTGAAATCCTCCGAACAATGCGAGCTCTGAATAACTCTTTAACAACGTAAATCTTTCCGAAATTGCTAGAGAAACGAAAAGTTTCGAAAGGAACAAGAAGTGCACTGAAACCACTACCGTCCGGAAGAAGAGAGTTTGATTAAAAGCCCTCCAAACAGTGAATAACCCCTTAATAACGAAGACGTGGTGGAAACAATACGCGTCTTCTGCCAAAGTCATTTTTACCGACGAATAAATATAAAGGAATTAAAAGATTTTTCCCGAATATTATTATATAAAAGGGGGGGAAGCGAGTAAAATCAATTTAGATAAAAGGGGACGAAGTAAAGGAGTAAAGGAAATCGTCGATAGAAGACCATCGATTTAAACACAGCTAGAATTTATGTATTTCATTATTGGCAATTATCGCAGTGTGTAATGCCGGCTGTAACTGTCGTGTTGACAGAAGATAGAGTTGCACATCAAATCTGCTACTGCTGTGGCACAATAAACGGCTGGGGTTGAATCTCGTGGGTACTACGATTCGGCAGATTGTGAGTGGGGAGGTTTAATCAGGCTTATTCGGTAGTCCCTTGCTAGACGCATTACAAGCAAATCTGACAATATTGGGACAGCGTTCCCCAGGGTAGGCAGGCAATCAAAACCCAGCCTAATACACCGTGATAGTGGTCGAGCACAGTGCTCCATCCAAGACCTACCACACTAAAGCCGATTACGACTGACTAAAAATATACTACTAATCCTTCCAACGATACCTAATTTATTTACTCAGCTTCTCTCTCTTCTCCGGGTTTTATGACTTGTCTTTGATAATCCGATCGGCTTGTGACGTCATACGCGCCATCTTAGTTTTCGAAAGTTTTATAATTAGTTGTTACTGGAATTTTTCCGGACGTGTTGTTCGTTTTAATTGCCTTTTCTATGGCGCGCCGATTTGGAATTTCCGGAAAAATATTTTTATTTTTCCCATTTGCCTCTTCATTGGATTCTTTGCAAAACTGCAAAAGAAAACTTACAGGCAAGAATTTTAAAGCGAAATATATATCAATTTCACTTTTTTTTTTTTTCTTCGTTTTCTCTTTCCGCTAAATTAATACATTTCTCAACAGACGCAGCGGCGAAAACGATTCGTTTGCGTTTTTTCCAATTTTTGTACATTTCGTTTTAGAAAACGCAACGAAAGTGATACGTTTTGCTTTTTTTTTCTTTTTTTTTTAAAAAAAAACACCATTAATTTTTCTAATTAAAATTTTTTATTTTTTTTTTTAAATATTAAATTATTTAAAAATGTAAAGGCTCGCGTTTCATTTTATATTTTTAATTAAAGCATCGGGTATAAAAATAATTAAAAATAAAACATTTATATTTTATTTTTAATTATTTTTGGTATGAATATGTGTAATAAATATTCTAGAATTTTTAAAAATTATAAAAGTTTAATTTACTCTCGTTTTTTTTTTTTTTTAACAGATAGAAAAACTATTTGGCTATGGTAGAGCCCGGGCATATACTCTTATAAACCTTAAATATTAATAAATTTTATAGAATATACACGTTATATGTATATAGAAGACTACCATAAACAGCTAAATGTTTTATTCTTCATTTAAAATATTAAAAAATAATAATAATAATAATTATTGAAGTAAAATGGATACATTTTAAATATTATAATTTTTTTTTTTTTGTTTTCCTGTTTGTTTTTTACTAAAATATCACTATAAGTCATTGGAAAAAGTCTGGAAAGAAAAGAAATTTCGAAATGTATCTCGTGTAATATATAGAAGATACGTCACTTGTCCTCGTCTATTGTTTCATAAATGTTTTAAATATGACCGATTTTGGAATTCCTGGCTGTTTCTATCCTCGGATTGTAACTTAGCTTTGAAATTTTTATTGCATCTATCCGACTGATCGAAAAATGACTTTGTTGCAGCGGGAGGAAGGGGAAGAAAAAAAAGGAAAAAAAAAAAAAACCAATTCTTATAAACACAAAAACACATTAATATATTTAAAACTAATATTGTACCAAACAAAATGGAGAAAGATATTACAGTAGACTTAGCATCATATATATATATATATATATGTGAAATATTTAAGTATTATACGTATTTTACTAATTTATTTTGTGATTTATTAGAGATAGGAGCGGTTACTCTATTAGTTTATATATTTTTGGATATCTTATTAACCCTGGTGAATTTTTGATAGCGAAACACGTAAACCGACAGCTTTTTTAAACGACTTCACTTGAATAATTAAAAATGGCAGGATAAATTTCGATATTAAAATGAAAATATATACAGGATTCAATTATGTTTACATTGGAGTTGGTGTAAAATTCGAAATGATAATTATGTTAGTAAGAGCTATAATAAGTTATCGATGCATAAATTTTGGTGTTTAAGTTTCACCTTTGCTATAAAGTTCTTTTATCAAATTTAAATGCGTTAATTAAATGAAATGACGCAAAATTTCGTTAGGTTGAAATTTACAAGAAACTCGTTTTTACGGAATTAAAACGATTTTTGTTTCTAAAACGAAATGTATTCATTTTTTTTTTTTTTTGTAGATTACGAAAGAGACAATATGATCAATTTCTATTCGTTAATCACAATTAAAGCCGTAAAAACGCAATTAATTTTTTACAAAAGATGATTTACGAAACTGGCAATTTTTCTTTCTAGGACGAAATGCATTCATATTTTGCACATTACAAAAAAAGACAATATGATCAACTTCTTTCATTAATTACAATTAAAGCCATAAAAACGCAATTAATTTTTCACGAAAGATGATTTACGAAATTGACAATTTTTCTATCAAGGACGAAATGTATCCATATTTTTATATATTACAAAAAAAAGACAATATGATTAATTGTAATTAACGAAAGGAAATTGATCATATTGTCTTTTTTTTTAATGTACAAAATATGGATACATTTCGTCCTAAATAGAAAAATTGTCATTTTCGTAGATCATCTTTTGTGGAAAATTAATTGTATTTTTACGGCTTTAATTGTAATTAACGAAAGAAATTGATCATGTTGTCTTTTTTGTAATCTACAGAATATGAATGCATTTCGTCCTGGAAAGAAAAATTGTCAATTTCGTAAATCATCTTTTGTGGAAAATTAATTGCGTTTTTACGGCTTTAATTGTAATTAACGAAAGGAAATTGAAGCTGTAAAAACGCAATTAATTTTTCACAAAAGATGATTTACGAAAGGGACAATTTTACTTTCCAGGACGAAATGTATCCATATTTTGTACGTTACAAAAAAAAGACAATACCATCAATTTCCTTTCGTTAATTACAATTAAAGCCGTAAAAACGCAATTAATTTTTCACAAAAGCTCGAAAGGCGAGTGAAAATTCCGCGTTATTTATTTATTTATCTATTTTTCATTTATGGCCCCACCTTATTTATCTCGATACGCGCTGACCACGTTACTTATTCAGGCGAATAATGCTTTTAAAGAACATTATTACTATTTCAGACTATATTTATTTTATTGCTTTTTTTTCCCTTCCAACTTTTTTTTTTTTTATTTCTAACTTGTTTTCCGAAGAAGAATGTTTATAGAATTTAAAATTGTTACATATTAAAATTTTTACTAAAAGATAAATTATTAAACGATGGCAACCGAAATCATAATCAATAAAAAGAAAGATAATAATAAGTAAGGTTAATAAATTATTACAACAGTTGATAATAACTAGGAGCGATGATGTTTCTCTACCTGTATAAATTCGCCATTTTTGTTTCGAGATACAACACAAGATATTTTTGTTATTCGTTAAATATTTGAAAGTTTTCTTTACCATATTTTGAATTTTATATTTAATATATTTAAATATTTTAAAATTCCGCTTTAAACTTGTATGGCTTAAAAACTGACACCGCTACTTCTCACACGTCTTATAAATATAATAAACATGCAAATCGCATTCCAACATTTTTATTTTCTTAAAAAATATATTTATTTATATTTATAAAATTTATATTTTGGTGATAAAAATATATATATATATATATATATCATAAATTTTAATATCTTCACACAAATTATTAATTTTGTATTAATTAAAGTAATTTTTCTGCGTGGAGAAAAAGTTAAGGAAGTAATGGTCAAGAATGGGAATTGAGCACGCTTGTCAGCGCGGAAATTTTTTATTTTTAATTTTTGTCGAAATTTTGGCATTGCAGATTGTTTAACTATCAAAAAACTAAGAGAAAAAAGAGCACAAATTTTTTTATTTTTTATTTTTTTTTTGGAAGCAAAATTACACCAAGGAATAATCATAACAAAAACTTTCTGTAGAATATTGTTAGTAGGAAAGCATAAGAGGAATTGTTATTGGTAAAAAGATCAGTAAAGATCCTAGGGGCTAGAGAAAGATTCAAAAAGAAATAGATGGTAACCTTGGAAACAGTAATGGAATAGATGAAGAAGAGATTTGTTGCGAAAACGAAACTTTAGTCCGGGTTGAAGGAAGATACCGCATCCGATGTTGCTATCAAATATACATTTGATATTTTTACTTATTATTTTGATAGAAAATCTGCTCTTTTATATGCTTCTTAAAAAAAATATATATATATATATTCTACATACATTTATAGTGTATACGTCTATATATATATATTCTACCTTTAAAACTTTATCATAATTAAATTTTTTTGCATGTTCTGCTCTTTTTTTGCGGAAGTTCTGTAATATTAGATGTTTTTTGTTTGTTAAACATATCTAGTTTTTATTTTTTATCATGTAAAAATAATCGTTGTTTGTTGATTATGCGGATGGAATTCGAACTGTAAAAGTCTTATCGGTCATCAGAAATCGACAGCGACATCAATTCCTAAATATATCTTTTTTTTTTTTTTTCCCTTTGCCGTTAATTGAGTTAAAAATACAATTATCTGCGAAATGGACATTTAATTGTGATTAAATAATGATCGGTTTCTGTTATTTTTTTTTCTTTTGTATATTTCTTTTGGAAAAATGCCAATTAATCATTTTCGTTTGCGTTTTCTCGAATTGGTCAATTTCGATAAAATTACAAAAAAAAAAAAAACCGCAGAACGAAATTCATTAATTTCGAGAATTGATCAGTTTTGTGTCGCGTTTCTCCGAAAGACGAAATTAAAACATTTTATAAATATATCAGTGTTTCGAATTTGTTTTTTTTTTATTTTTTTATTTTATCGCCGGGTTTACAAGTCACGAATTAGAAATTTGGGTGGAGATTAGTACAGGAAATTATCGTGTCACGAAAATCATTCAAAAATTGACTCCCTCTTAGACACATTTCCACGAATTAAAGAGCTCGTTTAGGCGTAGAAATGACATGAATTACTTCTCGAACTCCGGTCGTGATTATCCGAGAGCGTTTTGGTGAATTTGAGCGGAGCTAATGAGGCTAAAGGCGGAATTAAAATAGTATAGTAGAATAACCAGTCGCACGAACTGCGTAACAAAATTCTTGGCGATTTTTGGGCGGAGAATCGGAATGACAAAAATATTAAAAAAATTTTTCTCGGAGAAGCCAAATGGTGTAGTGACTTATATATATATATATATATATATATACACACACACACACACACACAGGAGAAGTTATTCTTTTATTACGTAGAAGGATTTAAGATAAATGCGAGTCACGCATCAATTAATAACATCCTCCTACCGGTACTACCTTAACAACAATGCTATCCCGGGTAATTTGTCAAAATACCGATCATTGTAGGCGGTGGAAAGAATCGACTGATTGATGTTGTCGTTGTGGACATCTTCATAAAACATGTATCCCACTCGGAGCCTTGGCTTTTACTGAACGTTTCAGTCGCTCCAGCATCACACTGAACGGTGGCTTACGGATCGATCCCTTCCATGTTCTCAGACCAATCAAGTGTTAATTAGTGCGTGTCTTGCTTTAATTGGAGTCCGTTACCCAACGTCACTGTGGGATACACTACATTATCTTAATTGTATTTGTCTCCAGGCTGCTGTTTCTTCCCTTGTGACATGGCCGACGCGAATTGGAGGTCAAAATTGCGACGACAGATGCTGCAGGACTTAACATTTACCCCCGAACACCGCGCTTTAAAAATTAAATAATTAAGGTGAAAGCAAATGACGTTAATGATTTGAAGATTATTGTCAGATTTTGTTAAGGCTTTTTTTTCGTTTTGTATGCCTTGTGTTTCTAATCCTATTCTGGATCGTTATTTAATTGCATTGTATGCTAATTAACGCCGTTGATTGCGTTTTTTTTTCCTTCCATGTCACTTTCTTCGCCTCCGATTCCGACGTTATAGCCCGACCAATCGAATTTTCTTCGAAAAATTCGAAATTGCCGGCGTTGCCAACTTAAAATTTTTAATTGACGTCACCGAGATAAAAAGGAATTATTAATTCGATAAACAAGAGGAACCATTTTTTTTTTAAATTTCATTTCGTCGGAAGCAATTTAAGAATGGGAATTTTTTCTCGAGAGGGATATTTTCGGCTCCGATATTTTCCAATGGACTGGTGCTGCCATCTCTCGAATAAATATCGAACTACTACAACTAAAATTTTTAATCGTTCTCGCTACGAGAGGAAGGAAAAAATACGTAATTATAATTATGTTTCGCGATTGTTTAATTCTGTTTGGCATCGGTTGGATTCAGGGATTGGTTCGACATTAGTTTACTCAAAGAAATTTGTCTGCATCGATTCCTTTCAGAGCTATCCGTGGATAATTGAATTGGTGCTGTTTCTAGTACTGACCCGTTTTAATTGACACAGTCCCTCTTGATAATGTCCATAATGCATACTACTACAGCAATAAAATCCATTACGTCAAAGCTTCGTTATCCGAGAGAGAGATTTAACGATTATTCACCACTAAATCGACGTTTGGAATTAATTATTCTCGCTCGAATTGTTGCTATAATAGTAAAAGCACATAAAAGAGGTCAGACTCGTGCGTTTTCTAGCAGAACACTGACCTGTTGACAAAACGACAAGGAAAAATAATTTAATTGCAATTTATACTGCTTTAATTAAATACTTTCAACGACATTGTGCTATTACAGTACTATAATTTTGAAGAAAAAAAAAATTATGCAGGAATGAAAACACGTTGTTTAAGTTTATTCAATTTTTCAAAAGTAAAGAATTTTTGTTTATACTAACAAAATAAACTCGTTTATATTTATTAAAAAGCAGCATTTTGTTGCTGTTGTAGCAGCAAAGCAAATTTTTATATTATTTTTGTGTAACAAAAAGCAACAAAACTTTATCGCGCATTATTATTATTTAATTTTTCTAGTCGCGACAAATTTGTTGATAAAATAAAGTTTTCGGATAGAGTAAAAGCATCAAAATGCTATTACATTAACAAAACTAAGTAAATCGTTCGCACGTAATCTATTTAACACGTTTTTGAGGTATTAAACCAACAGACGAGCTTCTGTAGTAACCAAAACGTTTTAAAAAAAAAACCTCCTTTTAACTCATTTCATACTCGAAAAACGCATCAAAAGAATGCTGCCACATTATCATCGTTTTTATCTGCCACGGATAGATGCTATTAAATTTTTTCTTTTCTTTTCTTTTTTTTCCCTTCGGTAACTTTAACTATATCATTGACACGAAACTGCGCCATCTCATTAGCATTCTGGAAACAGGGAGAGTATGTGTGTGTGTATGTGTATGTAGAGTGGTACTACGTTAGTAATAAAACGCGGAAATACACAATTACAAAACGTTGTTGTTCCCGACGGCTTTCTACTGTAGACTGTATAGTGCTATTAGACAAACAAAGCGCCGTGTACCGGTCGTAAGCGATGCTGCTACGATAACAAAATCAGACAGACAGAAAAAGAGAGAAAGAGAGAGTCCAGCCGTTTAATAGAGAGCCGGGTTATGGATGGTTATGACGAGGCCAGCGTGTTAATGGCTGTAATTAAAGCGCGTTTGTTGATGTAGAACACCAAAGAAAAATTTCAAAAAAAAAAAATTCCA
>WUQG02107135.1:0-25490 GCA_011317285.2 Androctonus mauritanicus | reverse complement strand
TTCCAAAAAATAGGACACGTTAACATAAATAGGTAATTAATTTTTTCCAAACTCTTGTCCTTATATTATGTACACATACTAATTATAATTGCAATATATAGCATCTAATATATGAGACTCATAAAAAGTAATATTTTACAAATCTAATTATGTAGTATTTGAACGGAGTTTATATATTAAAGACTTTTTATATTTGTTTATTAAGTTTTTACTAAATCAAATTTAATCTTTATCTTTTACAAGATAATAATCAAATATATATCGAAATATATTAGGAAAAACCTTTCAAATAAAAATCTCTATAATGATATCTTCTTAGATATGGCCTATTTAATATATTAATAATCATGGTGGATTCAAAATAATTCTTTATATTAATGTTCATTAATTATTTGATTTTTAATATATAATAAATAAATCTTATAAAATAATATGATGTATTCAAAAATTTAATCTAATAGTATCTAAAATACCACTTATATTGTAACGAAATCTATCTCAACAGTTTATTAGCAAGTTGTTTTTTTGAGACGTGAATCGATGAGAACAAATATTACTAAATGTAATATTTTCATAGATTTCATAGATAATTTAATGAAATTTACTAATAATATTATTTAATATAGCATGATTTAGTATTTAGGGAAAAAATAGGCCTGATATTCAGAGAGTCATTAACCAGTATTCTCAGTAAGCGCAAAATTAGTGATTTATGAGATCAAAGCTCCCCAAATCCAACTATTGTAATTGAAAACATATTGTAACTAAGAAAAGTCGCTACCAGATGATTTTGTGTGCTACAAGTAAAATCTTTACATGTGCATGTAGTATATAAAGTATAATCTGCGTATGCTTTCTTTTGAACTTTCTCTATTTTATTTAAAAATAGTTGCCTATAATACCCATTAACCAAAAAATTGCTCCAGAAAATACACATTGTTTTCTTTAAAAAGATACCCCAAAATAAATTGCACTTAAAGTGCGAAGAACGTAAATCTCCCCTGAGGATACTATTAAAAGAGATCTTAATTACTTTTCATGATATAAAAGTAAACAGAGTTGTAAGGTCTTACATTATTTATGTTTTTAATTTAATAGTGACTTTTTTAATACAGAAAACTTTTATAAAATAAAGCTCTTTCTCCAGTTAAACAGGATATTAAAGAATATAAAAGATAACAGTTTTTAAATGACTTGTATTGAAAGCATTTATAATTATAAAATATTTTTTAATTAATCTAATGAAGTTATTTTTTTAATTACAGAAACTTTTTTTAATTAATTCTTAGTTTATTATTAAATTATTTACGCTCAAACAGACTTTTATTTAATAATTTTTCATCAATTTTTAACAAAATATCTGAAAACAGCAATAATTTTTCGTATACAATGAAATACAGAATTTTCAACTAATCAAAATATATTTTAAGAAATAAACTTATCTAAAATTTACTATTTTTAATTGAGAAAACAGAATTGATAAAAAACGTTCATATGTAATATTCTTTTTTCTTCAGTTCTTTACAAATATAATTAATGAAATATATAAATTTATAATGTTTCCTTAATAAAAATTTATAATTTATGATGTAGAAAATGTTTTAACTCTCGTAAGATTAAATTTGAAAGCAAAAAATTTATTTTAAAAGTTTTATTTTCTAATTATTACTCAAATTAATAATTCAGAAGATAAACTATATCAAACCTAATAAATAATAATTATGAATCATCTAATTAAGCGAAAATAAATAAAAATCTGAAATAATTTATTTAACGTCAAAAAGTTTTAAAGCTTGATGATTAATACTATTAATGAGAGAGTCAATGAAATTGCATTAATGATTATTTTTTGGAATTGCAATTTTGATCTGAAATTAAACATCTGCATATTCTTTTTAATTTGATAAAAGTGTTTATATTAAATCATTAAGTCTCATAAAATTAAACTTAAAAATTAAATATAGTATAGTATACGGATTTCTGACAATATATAAATGCTAATGATCTTATATTTTGATGATGCGATAATTATAAAAATTATTCAAACAAAAATTATATACTTATTCTTTGGTTATTTTTCAACATAAAAGCGATAAAAGAATAGTCACTCTATGAACCAAACATCTTTAATATTTATATGTTTCCAGTTGCTAAATACATTCAGGAACATAAATATCACTAATGAATAGTAAACAATAACAGAATCGAAAATTCAAATACTGTACACGTGATTGATATAAAATTCAAAAAAAAAATAATAATAATAATAATCATATGAAATTAAATGATACAAATTTACATAAAATAAAATTTAAATTCAAATTTTAATAAAATTATATTGTTAAAATGATAATAGTTAATTTATAACTTCTGAGTTTGTTTGCTTTGAGTTTATTCAGGAATTTAAATCAACAATAAATTTCAGTTTAAAACTGTTTTCATGTTATATTGAAGAATAAAATAGAAAGATTAATATTTTTCAAAGCAGATGTTTTTTTAGATATATATTACAGTATATATTGCTTACAAAAAAATCAGTTCACAAAAAATATTGACACAAGTAACACAATATAGTTGTAAAGAAAGGTCTAAAATATTTCTTAATACTCTTGCTTTGTATATATCTATTGAATATACTATATACATGTTATTAAATAATATATTATTATATTAAAACTATACATATATAATAAATTATTTTTTATTTTAAAAATTTCGAGTTATTTTATAATAACTTATTACTAATATACTAATTATAATTTTAATAATAAAATGACTATATTAATTTATTCCAGTTAAGCTGTAAATATATATATACATGGCTTAACTGGAATAAATAAATAAAAGTCATTTTATTATATATATAATACATATACATATACAATACATATACATATTCATATAATACATACATATATATATATATGTATGTATGTTCTTTATATATTAATTTATTTAATGATTTTATCAATATTATCATTCTACTTTCCATTCTGTTTGGTCTTTTAAAACAGTCAATACAAATCAAACAAATTTTGAAAGATTAAAAAATACTTCAATTTAGGAATCTTTCTGAAGATATTTTTATAATTTCAAATTTATAACAATAATGCTTTTTTTCGAATTGTGATTGATTCAAAATAAATGTTTCGGCTTTATTGTATGTTTTAAGCATAAAAATGGATTTTTTTTTGCCAGAAAAGTCTTTTGAGATTTTCTAAACCATAATTCCTTTTATGTATCTATCTTGTTTGGATATAAAAAAAAAGAAATATTGTTACAAACTCTTTTCCATCACTATTATTATTATTTGAACTACATCGCATAATGCTAATGTATTGGCATAAAATCTCTTAATATTATCGATTGAATAGATACATTTGGACGAATATTCAATGCTTTTCGATTAATTTAAACTAAAACTATAATTTATTTCTTTTTATTATGTTAAAAGAAATAATTTTATTTTTTTTTCTTATTTATGTAGAGTAGTTAACAAATAAAACGACTCTGAATCTAAATTCTCTGATCTAAATTATATTATTAGATTAAGAATTAATTTTTATAGAAATGTATAATGATAAGAAATATAAAGAAAAATATATAAATTCAAGGCTTTTTATATATTTTCCATTTACTCTTAAGTAGAATAAATCGAAAAGTTTTCTGCTTTTAGATGAAAAAATATTTTGTATTCTGTTTGAATTTTTTGTGTAGGCTACTATATATATTAAGAATATTTATTTTTGTAAATCAATGAATTACGAATATAAAAAAATAAATATATTGTTAAACAGTGATTAAACAGACTATCAACTTATTTTCTTATTTAGGTTAGATCAAAATTGATATTTAATTCTAAAATAAAATGCAAAATATAAATTGTGACGATTCATCTTATCTTTTAAATACACAAATACCATTTTGCAGTTTTTTGATTTATTTTTCCATCAACGAAAATTAATTATGAACTATCATTTGTTAACATAATACTAAAACATTTTCCCATTATTATTTAATACCGATCCGTTTTCAATAGATCGTATTAAATAGTTAAAATTTCAGAAAATATTATTTTTTTAAAATAAAATTTCACTGAAAATAACTAAGCATCTATATATAGTATATAAAATGTAATGTTTATATTTGTCTGTCTATGATGGACAGAAATGAAGAGACAGACAAACATTGCATTTGGGTCCTGCGAAGTCAAGAGGTTCCCTCACCGTTTGATCTCTCCGGACTAAACTTTCCATGTAGACTTTCTTGCGATCCTGCTGGTAACATAAGCTAATTTGAATCGAGATCGTCTCGGGGGTGACAATGAAAATGCCTTCCTTTAAATCTTTAAGAGTAACGTTGATTTCAAGATGATGTCAGAGCCGTGTGGTGTAAACAGTCTTGTGGCGTAAGATGACGTAACAATAAATGACATCGGAAATAACTTGGACACATAACATGACGATGACGTAACAATAGTGATGTTATAATGGTATCACATCGTAGTGATAATTATGATATAATAAATGACAATATAATGTAATATGCTTATTAAATTAACATTCCAATTGGACAGAAAAAAGCCGATGGATTCTAAATTCTATAATAAATGAATGATATAGTAAAATTATACTTCAGAATGATTTATTGTCAAAATATCTATAAAGTACTTAAATCTAGAGAGTCCGGATTTGACCCGTTGAACCTCATCCTTCAATTTTCTCGGTTGATCCCACCGTGAGTGTTAGTCAGCCTGTGACAGGCTCTAAAAGTGACTGCGTCAAAAGTATCTGTTGTTTGATTCGGTGGTTTAATTTACACTAATCTAACCTATAAATGTACTTAAACTAATTTTAAAATTTTTTATTATTAGCCAGAGTACCGACATCATGATGGCGTAAGAGTTATCAAATAGATTATATTATTTCAGATTTCCCACCATTCTTTGAATACTCAGCTAATAATAAAATAATGATTAAAATTGCAAGTAAAAATTAAAATTTGATATTTTGTAATAAACTTGAAAATGCTGAATAGCATTAACTGACATTATTTTCCTTAGAAAAACAAACAAAAACTAATGTAAAAATTTCACTATGATCAGAAAAGCGAAAATATGATTATTTTGACTGATTGAATCTTTTGAGAAAATATTTAATTATATAGTATTGTTATAACTTTTATATTTAAAAATAAAATTGCAAATCTTAAAATACTTTCAATAAAATATTGAAAATATTTTTAAATTTGCAATTATTTACAAAGAGGATATACCAACTTTGTTTTGTTTATATTCGTTTACCTAAAACCTGATTGCTATTAAATGGATTTTCATGAAATTTGATATTGGGATTCTTCATATAAAAATATAAAGAAATTTCATTTTGTAAATTTTTCCTACAGAATTTCCATTTTACGATCATTGTTATTTTAGTTTCTGAAAGAAGTGAGGTTTATAAGATTCCGATTCTCGTTCTATCTGATTGTCTGTATTTTCCACTATTAATTAACTTTTGAATTAAATAATGGACTTTCATGAAACTTGATAGTAATATTTAACTATTTAAGTAATCACACTCCTGATTATTTCACTCTGTAAAATTTCAACCATTCATAAGTGGCGAACATTCAAATTTTACATGTAGACTACATACAGCCCAGAAAGTAACATAAGCTATCTTGGATCTAGATCGTTTCAAAAGGTGGGGCATTTTGGGGGTAGCAACGAAAATGCTTTCATTTAAATTCTTAAGTATTACATTGAATTCAAGCTTACATCACAGTTACCTGGTAAAAATGTATTTGTGACGTAACCAATAAATGACATTTTTGATGTCATCCATTGTTACGTCACAAAGATATTTTTATCACGTAACTGTGATGTAATCTTGAATTCAGCATAACATTTGACGTCAATTGACTCCATTGTTACATCACAAAGACATTTAAAGTAAAAATTTCTTTGTGACATAACAACGGATGACATCAGAAATGTCATCCATTATTACGTCACAATGACCAAATGGTACATGACATCATCTACCAAAAGATGCATGTTATGAAGACTTTCTAGCATGTCTTCATTTAATTGCAAGACATGCTAGAGATGTCTTCATAAATATTACGAATTTATTTTCATTGTTATATTTTATATTATATTATTTTATTTGAAATTTTATGGCAGAAAATTATTCTCGGTTAGTCTTACGTAATCTAAAATTATAAATAAATGATCCAATTAGTTCATTATTTAATATAAACGATAAAAAATACTAATAAAAATAATGTATCTAAAGTCTATATAAATATAGAAATTTCATTCCATAAAGAAATTGTTAGTGAAATGTTATGTCTTAAAATAAATACAATAGTTTTCATCAAAATTATTTCAATGCTGTATTTATTGCTAAATGAATTAACTGAAGTGACAAATGTAGGAAAACAGAAATAATAGAAAAAATATTTATTTTAATGAATTCTCTCCAAGAGAGTTTCCAGAAACTTAATTTAATAATTGTTGAATGAATTAAGAAATTTATGTTATCAATTTTTTATAATTATATATTATTAATACATATATAATCTTATTTATAAGACTATATAGTTTGTATCAATAAGATTTATGCATTCCACTTACAAGGAGAGGAGGTTGGTCCTCTCCTTGTTAGAGAAAACTATTTAATCTTAAAATCACTAAAATTGTCATATTGTATGATTTAATTTCTAATACAGTCTTTAGAATTTCATCGTGTATTTTTTAGTATGATTTGTAATTAAATATATTAAACAAATAAAATATATTTTTTATATAATCTACTCATTTTGACTCTCTATTCTAGAACGGAATAGAAGATATTCTATACAAATCAGGTTTGTGGGTTATCCTTCAGTAGAATGTCTTGCACAAACATTATCTGATCTTAATGAAATTCATATATGTTATTGAAACTCACTAAAGAACCAAGTGTACTGAAAATAATCGATAGAGAGCGATATTATTGATGTATTATATATATTCTCGCATATTTGAGGTAATATCTAGAGTAAATATTATTCGATTTGAATGAAATTAATTATTAAGCGAGTTTCATTGGAATCAATGATATATTATATTATTATAATCTGTTATTAAAAGTGTTACATATCGAAAATAATAAAAATTAGATTATTGTTACTGAAGATATAATAATATATTCTGTATATTTTCAAATTTCAGCTAACTTTGTTAAGATCGAAAAAATCAATCATGCTACCCTTGCGATTATTCAATTTTACATTTTTTTTAATTAAAGTTATCAAATCAGGATCATTAAATTATATTAGCAATAATAAACAAATTTCAATCATTTTAGCACACTTCTATTGTGAATCCCAACAACATATGCAATTTTAATTCAAATAGGATATTTATATACATGAATTTTATTCAGACCGGATGATATTAATATAAATTATAGTTTTGAGAGACAGAGAATGGACAAACCTTATTTAAATATCCTTGTATTCCATTTCGGAAAAGAAAGAATCAAAAACATGAAAAGGTCACAGTTCATTGTTCTTTGAAACATTTCGATGAAAGTAAGAACCCGAATTCAATATAAAACATTTCCCTGTTAATGCAACATAACATTCAAGAAAAATATTACGATAATAATGGTTTTTTTCCTAACCAAACTTGGAAACTTTTATATATAAAATAATACAAAAAGAATCTCTAATGCTCTCAAAGAGGAGAAAAAATAAGTTATTTACTCATATATTCGGTTCTTTAAAAGCTCTAAGAGAGATTAAATAGATATCAAGGGTCAAAAAAGAAAATATATGTACACCATTGAATTTTATAATATAATTTACTAATGCATCTGGATAACAGCAAAACCTCAAGGCATTAATCATACGTCATCTCTTAAGAGTCACATTCTCATATTTTTATATTTCAATGTTGTTTATAATATGCTGACTTAAACTCTTCTTTTAATTTTTTGAATTTTATGAGGTAAAAACATTCGTGAATTTATTAAATATTCAGATTTTTACTAACTAGAAATGAATGTCCATATCTTAACTTTATTACTTGCGTAATTTCGTTCTTATTATAATTTTTTTTTTTTAAATAAAACGATAAATATTAATTATTTACGATGACATAAAATTTTTTATATTTAATGAAATAATTTTAGGAATAATTAATAATTTCTCTACATTATCTCATTTTCTGTTTGGAAATTGTGATAGACTTAAGATACTTTGTACAAAGTCCGATGTAGTGTGCAAGAATATATTAGTCTGTTGGGATTATATCTATCTATCTTGCCGATCGAACTACAGTAATTATAGCAAACTTTGACAAACTAGTTTTAGGATGTGCCGTAAGCAGAACTTATGTTTTGGCTTACGGCATATGCTAAAACTAATTTGTCAAAGTTATGGTATATTTTCATAGTTATTTTCTGATTTAAAGGAGAAAAATATAGAAAGATTGCATTCTTACTCAGTAATTAAATGAGAACAAGAGATGAATAATAATGATTACAATTTTGAATTTATCTCTCCTTAGCTGATCACGTATTTGAGAAAATTTAGAATTAGCATGTTTGTCCGATCAAATTCGATATTTAAGGGACTTAATGCACATATAAATTAGGGTTTATTGATTATGGACTAATAGAAGAATTTGAAAACTTTTGATAATTTTTTATAAAATTTATATGGTAATTTTTGTATATAATTCTAATAGTTAAATTAAACTTTAATTATAAAATCCATTAAGTTACACATATTTAAATAATTTTCTATTTAAATAATCAAATAAAATAATCAAGTAGAAATTATCCTTATATAACTTGTGCCCACAATTATCTACTGAGTGGTTACACTATGAGTTATAATTATAAAACATTTTTAATGCACAAGTTTTTGCCTAAGAAAGTAAGTAAGTTAAAAACTGTGATCTTAAGAAATAGCGCTAAAGATTAATAAACTCTAAATCTTATAAAATTATCACGCTGCCAGTCTATTTACTTTATCTTCTAGTAATTAACAGATTTTCATGAAATTCGGTATTGATATTTTATCATTAAAGATAATATTCATACCGCATCAGTGTATAAACTTCGACTATTTAAAAATGGTGCAATTCAAAGTTTTCAGATTTGTTCTTAAGGGAGATTAGATTATCCAATAGTCCAACTTATGGTCTCTGTTGCATAGATATTAATATAAATGACAATAAGAATATATTCTATCTATTGTAATTAGTTTTGTTGAATACATTCGAGCTACAAATGTTTATTGAGAATATTTCATAGATAAATGAGTTATTGATAATTTTCAATAATGCTTTTCTCAATTTCCACTAACATTAATGTAATTTATGGTCACAAAAACGATCAAATTTAATGTGGTCCACTCTGAAGCAAAATAGTGACTAACGTTAAAGATTTTATTAATAATTCATAAGTTTTACAGAGAAAATGATCGAATATAATATGAATCACAAGCTAGATTGAGGTAAAAAGAAATTTATCAGCTTTAAAAAAATAAAGTGTATAAATTGCTTTCATTATTCTATTATAATGAAATTGTTTCAGATCCAAAACTTCAAAACAATGTTAATTTCCGGATTTCAGAATTTTTCAGTTTTGAAATTAAGAAAAAGATTCATAAAATATTTTATTTTTAAAACATCGAAAGCAATATTGTTATTTTACAAAATTTTAAATATCTGTAAAATATGACAGATCTTTAATGTGCTATTTAAAACATTACCTGGTAATTTATTTTAAAAAGTGCAAGCATCTTTTTGCAATACCGTTTCTGTATTGTAAAAGACGTTTGCACTTTTTAAAATAAAGGTACTGATTGGTATCTTCAACATAGTGATCACTTTATTATTTTTTTAACATTTTTGCAATGAAAAATATAAACACTGTTTATAAAATTATAAATAAAAAATAGTCATAAAAATAAATTTAATTTTATATAAATTTAATTTTATATAAATTATAAAATAAAAAACGTCACTCTTAAAAACACGAAAACATGAAACCATTGTTTAAATCAATTCTTTAAATAAGATCTTATTATAATAATAAAGCAGTTCATTGATAAAGAGAATAAAAGAAAACTGAATATTTAATTTTGAAATCACAGTATAGTATTGTATTATTGTTAAATAAACACTGTATTCTATATCGTTATCAATGGCATTCTATTCAATATCGATGAAATTATTCAATGCATTGATTTTCAGTGAAATTTAATAAATGAAAACAAGCATATATCACAATGTAAATTCAGTGAATTACTACTTATTTATTCGATTTAGGTGCAGTTATAAAGGAGCAACCAATTACTGGATTTCAATGATGTTTAGCTATACTGTACTGTATATATAACTGTAATATTTGTTATTGTTAAGATTATATTTAGCATTTAGAATAATCATTACAAGACTCGAGAAATTTATATGTTTGCTCTTTTTTCCTGTTTAATTAAAGAAAAGGAGTGAGCATATAAACTTATTTAGACATATATTCTCATTGATTTATTCTAAAAAGTATCGTATTGATTATTTATAGGCTATATTAATTCGGCCAATACTAATGTTGATACTTCAGAACAGTCAAAAACTGAAATAATAATCTCTAGGCATTAATAATTTTAAAATGATCAAATCTAAAATAGCATAAATGTAAAACGACCATAGTTGATTTAGTTTAGTAAATGGAAGTCTGTACAAATATGAGAAACTATATGTGAGAAAGATTCGGGTAGTGCTGAGCTACTATTTTCACGTCACACGCTCTGTATTCAACATCAAATGTCGTATTTGTCTTATATTTGTTGATGAATGACAATTGTTTTGCATTTGATATCTTCGTGTAAGATATCGCAGTTACTATTGCAATGAAAATTATTAATGTTTTCAAGAACAATTTTAAAAATAAGAATATCTGGAATTTCACAATAAAGTACCTCACAGGTCACATAGCATAACTGTCTGAATTGTTGCATGTTTCTATTTATTCAAAATTCCCAAATTAGAAAATGAAATTTGTGACCAAGGACTATAGCCATATAAGAAGAGAGAGACATCAGGATTAGAACGAATCAACATTCAGATGAGGCATTACATGAAAATGTATTGATCAAATGGAATATGTTCAAGCAATGCTCCTTATTTAGTTGCGAATTTCATTCCAGAACAGACAAAGATATTTATCTATTTTTAATACGATCATTATGCATTACATTGTTAGTGAAGTCACGCAATAATTATGCCATTAAAATTAGAAGTATTTATAAACTATAGTAAAAATAAAAATTAATAAAATTGATAGTCTACAACCCATTAAATATGAAAATTTAATACTCCAATGCTCAATACACACACACACAAAAAAAAATAATAATTTTATGATTGACATTTACTTCTGACGTTTACTTAAAAATATTAACATGTAATTCAAAAAAAAATTTTTTTTTGTTTTCGAATTTTTTCTAATATTTTCTTAAAATTTTATCAAACTTTTAAAAAGATATGTTTTAATTCATATCTACTGACGTTTGAATAATAAATTCTGTTTTCAATATTTTTTTAAATTTATATATTAGTAATTATATATTTTAATGATTTATTAATATAAACATAATAAACAGATTTAAAAATTTACATATACAGTACTATAAAATACAGTTTAAGGTATAAAAATTGACGCAAATTTCATCATGATTTTCTTTCAGTTATTATCCTTAATAATAATTGAAAGAATTTAAACATGCCTTTAATAATTTTTTTTTTTTCAGTTTATATTTGTAAGAAATTTTTTGAACATAGTGTGATTAATAAATACAGTATTACTGTCATAATTATATTTAAAAAATAGAGAAACATACATTTATATGGATCGTTTCCCGTGAAAAAAAGGTAAAAATTAATTACTGCTTCAATAAAGTGTATAAGTTTTAATCTTCTTCGATAGTTAAAGATCTTTAAACCGAAGAGATTCTCAAAAATGACAATATTCAGCTGTCAAAAGAAACTGAAAAGAAAATTTTAGTGTTGGTCGATGGTTGTCATGACGACGTGATAGCAAAGAGAAGTCGATAGAGGATTTGTCAGCTTTACGGACAGCAATCGTTTGGTTTGACCGGAGGAGGAAGTAAATTGGATGTCTCCTTCCACATCTAGGAGTTAGAAGTTGAAGCCGTGATTGCGACTGGGTTTTGAAGAAATGTGGTCGGGAAATAATGTACTTTTTTATTTTTTATTTTAACTGCATCGGGATAACTCCCATTGCTATAAAATAAAAGAACTGCCATCGCTAAATTAGTTTATAGTTTATTTTCAAACTTCCATTGTTTTCTTCATTAAATGTAGGATTAATAAACTGAATTATCTGATTATAATAAATGAATAATAAATATATAAATAGTTTTAAGTGAATGTTTAAAATACTTTTTTAAAAAATATAGTTTAATAATGAATATTATTAATGTAAACATTTACTCGATTCAATTGATCTGTTTTTGTTTGAAACTATTACATAGATACTATGTCATGTGTTTTCAACATTAGATAGGAAATATTGCGATTGTTTTAAACTAACAGAACATATGACCCAGTTCGAAAAACATTTAGATCTTTATCTTTAAGTCGTGTCTCAAATACCATCCAAACAGAGCGTCCATCATTGCCTTTCGAGATATAACTTTCTTTCATCAGATAAAACTTATAACGTGTCTATCCAGCAAGAAATATGATCAAACAGATTTCTAAATCTATTTCAATTAACTTCTGATAAATATCTCCCGAAATTACTTTCAGTATTAACTCTATTAACGATTTTTAGATATCGTCGGTTAGAGCCCTATGACAAAAGAAGAAAAATAATTCTTCAATTATCCGTCTTTGTTATAGACTCTTTCTTGAAGTTAAAGCCACCTTTACTGCCTTTCCTATAATTCAGTTTCCAATAATAATAATCTCTATTGAAGATTATAAAAAAACAGCAAGACAAAATCGTACAAAATCTATAACTGACTGGTGAGATATTTATTACTACAAACTAACAGCACTAAACTGGATATATAAATAAATTTTTCTATTTTGTCAACATTTGAATTATTGCAAGCTCCTCATTTATTATTGATATTCAATAAGTTTTAAAATGTTTTTGTCAAGTAAATTATTGATTAATTAACAGATGAGTTCTCTAAAAACAAATCTACATGAATCTGTTATCTGTAGTATTATGAATACGATGTTAATCACTTTGCAAAATATCAATTTAATCTATATCAGATATACTGTATACAGTAGGGTACTTATTTAACTAGCATAATTTGAGGGGGAAAAATTTATTATTTTATAAAATATCCTGTTTACTAAGAATAATTATTTCTAGACGACTATTAAGAAGAGAAAATAAAATATGCTATTAAATTTAATAATATTATAAAACTTACATTAAAGGCAAAATTATAGCTTCCTGTATATCTATGTGCATTCTATTACTGATTAAAGAGATTTTTATGTGCTATAAAAATTTTGTAACTTATATAATGGTTATTAATCAAATCTATCTAAAAACGAAATTAATATAATATAAATGCATAAATAATAAAATTATTATAAAGATTATTTTCAGCGCAGAAGTGAGAAATATTTCTAATAAAATATAATAGTGTACTTAAATTGCTATGGCACACAATCTTTTATACACACGAAAGTTTTCTGCCATATACTATAAATCTAACCATTTGTTCAATATTATATAGAAATAATGAATCTGATATTCGCTATCACAAATGGTTTCCGGTCTACAGTTTCGGAAAGATTCGAAATTTATTCATTTATGAAAAATTTTCTTATAAAAACAGTTAAAATTTAATAAAAGAATTTTATTATTTTATTCCATCTTTAAACTTTTCTAGTAATCTAATCGATAATCAATTTTCATAAATAAATTTGTACATTTATTTATTAACAGTTTCAAAATCATGAAATATGAGGCCATTCGTAACCTTATTAGAATATCATTTTTCAAGTATTGCGAAAATTTATAGTTATTTAAACATTTTAAAAAATAATTTATATATTTTATAGGGTATTTTAATAATACCGTATAAAATATATAAATTATTTTATATATTTTATAAAATAAAATATATAAAATAATTTATATATTTATTTTATACGGTATTATTTTATATATATTTTCGGTTTTATAAGGATTATAATAATGGAAATGGCTAATGATAATATATTTATAATAAAAACTTTATGTTTCCTTTGCGAGGTAAGCAAAAAATTTGGAATATTCCTTAAACAAATATAATGTTACAAGATGCCTTTCTGTCATGAACGAAAATAAACAACAACGGAAAACAAATATATTTTGAATACTTGCATCTGGCTATTGAGATGACAGAGAAATTACTTTTTTTTCTTTCTACTTTTTACAGAAGGACGTTTTTTTATTTGAAAACAAAAATCAACACATGTTAATTTTAACAACAAAATTTACATTCTCAAGTTTTATTGAATATGTATACAAAATTTACAATGCTAATTAGGCAATAATGTGAAAGAAAATCAGTTTAAGAAAGCAATGCCGATTAAAATAATTGTGAAAGATAGACTTTAAATTGAATAATTTACTATCGTCTGCATATATTAATTGGATAACAAAAGTGAAAACAAATAACTGTTAATCTAGTATAAGATCAGAAGTGTGGCTGCTTTGCTAAAGCATCTGTTTGAAACATCAGACGAAATAAAAGAAAGAAAAATTTAATTAAAAGTTAAATTATTGTTAATCTCGAATTCAAATACGAATCATTGTTGTCGTACATTGATAAACACGTCTGAATTATTTTCAAAACGATAGAGGAAATAATATCTACAATTATTTTAATATTCAAGTGTAATTTTCAAGTATCTTAAGCTTCGTACTTCAATATTGAAATTATAATACTGTATGGTGAAAAATAAGACAAAATATCTGGATGAAAGAAATTTAAAGCCAAATTTGTATAAATTTTCATTACTCTCTTATTATTTGTAAATTTATAAAATTAAATTACAGTATTTTAATTACATAAAATATATATTAATCTATTTTTTAGTAATCATGCATAATCACGTTTCTAACTCTGAAAATCTTCTTCTCTAAGAATGAAAAACACAGGAAAATAATGCAATAAAGTGCAAAATATATATACAGTATATGTAGACGAAATGTACGGGAGAAGCACAGAACTGATTATAATAATTTTGTGATTTTTATTTTTAAATCCCTCATACAAGAACCATTATTTAAAATGATGTTTTCTAGCTATATTTGTTTGTTTGCTAATATTATTATCGATTACCTTTTTATGAAGTTAATGCTTAGTAATTTTAAAATTTGAATTTCAGAATATTTACCATCCGTTGAAATATATTTAAAAATTAAATCCATAAACAGAATGTTTCTATAAAAACAACATAAGCAATTGAAATCCTGAACAGAAATAATATTTAATTAATCAATTATTACAAATTAATAATTAACTAGGAATATCAGCATCTTAAATTATTCTGATAATTATTTCTAAATTTTGAAATTGTTAAGCTGTTAATTATCTTAAATTAGTTCCTAAAAATAGTGTCGATATAATTAATATCTCGATAAAGCGGTTTTAAAAGCTTTAACTCTTAGTTTAATATCTTAATAATCTGTTTTCATTTTTCAAAATATTCTGAAAAAATTAGGTCACTCAGATTTTTAAAAAATCTTATATCTACTTATTTTTATTCAAAAATATCTTAACAAATCTATGATAAAAATTCACTCAAATATCAGATAAACAGTCTTTCGTCAAAAAATGTTATTTGATACAAAATCGAAAATATTATGTTAACTATATATTTGAGGATTTGAGAAATGTTATTTATGCATAATAAAAAAATATCAACTGGGCTAAATTTTAAGCTCTTTGTTTCAATTTATCCTCATTTCATCTAATCACGTTCTTCCTATACTCAATTTTAAAATTTACGAATCGTTTATAGACATTTATTTATGCAATTAATTTAATAATAAATTTAAAAATTCAAAAATATGAAGTTAACATTGGCGTAATTAAAAATTCATTTTGAAAGATATTTATCAATTTTAATTATCAGAAATGAAAACAAACAAAAAAATATTCTATTTTTTGAAAATAAATAAAATAAAATATTTTTTTATTCTATTTATTTTCATCATTCTATTCATTTCTCTAATTAGATCATTGAATGAAATTGTTTTAGCATAAATAAAGTTATTAATAATAAAAATTATATTTTTCAAATTAGTAGTAAAATAAAAATTAAATTATGTAAGTTAATTGTAATTTTTATTGAACTAAAACTAACTGTCATGCTATGAAATTATTAGAAATATACAATGGTTCAATAACTATAAAAGTGATTTCGGTCGAAGAAAATATTTTTGATTTATATCTTTTAGCTCATCAAAGAATAGATTTTTTTTGTACATATTATCGAAAGAAAATAAAAGTTATACATACGTTCTGTCATGGAATGTGCTTTTGGCCATATTTTTCTGAAATATTATATTGTAATACTCTGAAAAACAAAATAATAAATATTATTTCATGTTATTTCATTTTAATATCTTCGTATATGCTGCGGCGTTTACTTTAATATGTTTAAAAAACATATTAAAGTAAACGCCGCAGCACATACGAAGATATATTAAAATGAAATAACTGTGCTATTATTATTAAATTATAATTTTTTTTATATTGAATTCAAAAATTAAAGGCCCTAATTGAGTTTTCTGTTAGTTATTATTCACTATATTGTAATTTTAGTTTACTTACATTCTGCCATTTAATAATTTCTTTCTAGGTAGGGCCTACTATAAATTTTTTAAATACAAAACCACCGGTTTATATAGAACTACTTTCAATTTCCTCTTATTCTTTTTAAATATCTTAAACAGAATGAAATCATTTTATGATTTATAATATATTTAATAATATCGTCAGGTTTATTGAAATAATTTCGTAACTCGAGTAGAGAAATCATTATACTTTTATTCAAATATAGTTCGTTTCTCATTAAAGTACGCATACTTTGCTTTCTATATTCAGTAATAAAGATAATAATCTTGCTTTTATTAAAATTATAAATTTCCATTGATTCCAGTAAAACAAAGTTAAGTGTAAATTATTTGTTATAAAAAAATCTATTAAAAACAAAATAATGATTTACCTATTATAAAACTATAATTAAATATTATATAAAATTTATCAATTATTTTTGAATATCATATTACATGGTAAAAGTGAGAAGTATATAGGCCTATATTTTTATTTATATGCTATATATATAAACTTAAGATGTGCTTTATTGATAGAAAACATCTGTGATTTATAATAATTTCATATTCAACTCTTGTCAATCATGCGATCAAATCTATAGACGGATTATAAAGACGAAAAACATGCAGTATACAAATTGTACGATTTCAAGCATTTATGAAGATCCAAAAAAAAAAAAAAATGTAGAATATATATAAAATAAAAAGAAAATTAAGAACAATTTTTATGGTTTTTAAAATAATCTGTATGATTTCTCATACTTCAATATTATAATTAAATACAGTTCAGTACTCGAGATTACTTGAAACTTTGATAGATTATTCTCTGTTTAAATTTTGTATTCATGGATTCTTTAAATTTAAACATTATATTCATAGCTTGTTAATCGATAAGAGATCTACTTTTTAAAGCATATTAGATTACAAAAACAATGATTAACAACCTATTTTCTATATTACTTAAATCCATTAAAATAATTAGCTTTTGATAGAATACATCCGAATTAATCTAAATTATTTAAGCATTTAATATTTTTAATTCATAGAAAATAAACTGGAGGCATATAAATTCGCATTTTTTATAATTAAAAAAAATTAGTATACGAATTTTTAGATTTACAGAATTTGTTTAATTTAAGTAATGCAGGATAGCAGAAAGGATTTTACAAATAACATTTTATCCAAAAATAGGCATTAATATATTATTTTAATGAAGTGTAAATATATATTTTGTATCTAAGTTAGATTAGAATATTATATAAATAAAGACTAAAGACTTTAAAATATTTCTAAAAGCTTTTATAACTAATGCAGACTAATCCTTTGTATAATCTATATTAAGCTTAGAATTTGTCATATGAAAGTGTAGGGACTAATCTCTTCCATCATTCACATCATGCTAGACTTGCATAATAGTGAATTTCCTGCTATCGAATTGCGATATGATCGAGCGTCGATGACATGTCAGAATACAGCGTCATATATAAACAGACCTTAAGAATGATCCATAAACGAGAAAGTTATCTTATTAAACTTTTTGATGCATCATCGATAATGTCAGATTTCTACTAAAGATTGTTCGCATGAATCAATACTCAGATGCTTAAAGTTTTTATCTTATCTATAATTATTCTTGAAAGTTAAAGGTTTATAACTTATATAAAATTATAAAACATCATAAATATAAATTTATTCTACACATTTTTATTGTAAAAATAGCGATATTGTTAATATGCAATATGAATAATTTAGAGTTCTAAGTTTCATTTAATCGATCAAAGAATATTAGTTATAATTCAAATTTAGATAAAGTATTTCAAACTATCATCTAGAAGATTTTAAATTGAATTACTTTCTCATTATGGAAAAGAATATTAACGTAGTTTACTATGTTATGGTAGTTATATATATGTTATAGTTATATATAATATGGTATATAAAGTAGTTTGAAATCTATAATTGTTTATAAATCTGCTATAAATTAAATGAAATTAAAATTATCTATATTGCATATTTATCTCAGTTCATTTTTATCAAAAAAATAAAAAGTTAATAATCACGTATTTTATTTTTACAAAATTAGTTCATGAATTTTAAATTCAAACTCATCCAATTCATTTATTTTTTATTTTGAAATTAACTTGAATGAACTTACTTTTAAGTCCTATTTAATGTGAATAATGAGATCGGAGATGCTTCACAGACAGGAAAGCAAAAATTCTTCCAAATTATTACGATATAAAAATTATGAAAAATTAAACAATTATAATAAAATAAATAATTGATAAATTATTTGAATACAAAAATTTTATATTTTTAATCAAAATAATTTAGAAGAAAAATTTCTATTCAAATTAAATAAAAATAAATGATATAAAAAGATGGTTTAATTTTATCTATAAACAGAACTATTTAAGGAATTTATTGTTTTAATTTAATAAGATTTTTATTTGTGAAATGATTATTATTTAAATTTTGATAAAAATAAACGCTATACAATTTTACTACTGAAATATTATAAGTAAATTCTGTTCAGTAGTTTATTATTACATCAAATAATTATAGAAACCAATTAGTTTAATGGATCTTGGAAATTAATCTTAATTAAGTTCTAAAAGAAACACATTCTGAGCAGATAAACGGAGATTTGAAGAGATGAAATAAGATTGGCGTGATATCAGCGACCAACTTGAAAATTATATTTACTAATTAAACTTAAAAAAAAAAAAAAAAACAATTAATTTAGAGTAGAAAGAGTGTAAATATAAAACAGTATAACAACATAATTAATGATAGTTTTTTTTCATATCTATTACTTCATACGATCTTTTAGAGAATGTTAGATTAAGTATTATAAAAAAAGAGAACTCACTAATAATAATATACAACTATTATGTGATAGATATACTTAACAAATTAAAAATTATATATAGGAAAAGTTATTTCTGTCTTGGAATGATATTCCTTAGGGATCTTCAATTCAATGCTTTTCTTTTCATCATTTTCTTTTGTTACAAAAAATCGAAATACGGTATAATTTATTAAATGATATTAAAATATCAATTATAAAGATTTCAACATAATTATAAGAAACTTACGTAGCTATATGAAGATTTCAGCAGTCTGTAAACTTTATGTTAAAATAAAATAATTTAAAAGAAATCAAAATTTATTTTTTCATTTATTATTGTAGTGATTTTTTAAACTGATTTCATTCTGTAAAGATTTTAGAATACTGTAATTATAAACCAAAAATTAAATTTTTAAATAATATAAATCTGTCGAGATTTTATTGATAAAGTTTAAATTAAGAAAATTGTTTAAAAATTTTATTTGATATCAATATACTATATATGTAATTAATATATATATTTTAATATATCATTAATAATATATATGGACATCAACAAACTATTATCGTCTATTTTTTAGAAAAATAGATTTAATTTCAAAAATAATGCCTTATTATTTTCTGTCAGATATATATACGTTATATTAACTATAGATATGTTTCAATGTAGCATTATATAGTAAATACTGTATACGTATGACAGTATAAACGTTATTTGATATTTATATAACAGTTTTCAGTCGTTACGACACTTGAATGATATAAAATGTATTGGGATACAACATATTAAATTCTTCGACCATTCACCATATCATTGATGTAGAATTACTGGCCAAGCAATAGAGAGAGAAGTATTAGACTCGGTCGAAAGATCGCGATAGCAACTATGAAGACAAACTGACCAATATTAAATTTGCTCATGCACCGTAGACATAAGTTGCATGTAACATTAATTCGAATTATAGCATTTCATCCATAACATCTAAAAATAACTTTTCAAGATCTACGCAGATGTGTTTAATATTAAGTCTGATGACGACTTTCGTGATTAATTTGAATTGTTGCTTTTCTCAAAATAAATTTACAAATTTATTCATAGTTACTGTATTTTAATCTAGTGTACTGTATTTGATTTTTGTGAAGTTTAGTAGGATGATCAAGTCGTTGAAGACGGTCTCGATATCACACCAGATAACTCTTTAACTGTTTAAAGTACAGTATTGAATGTTCAAATTTCGCAGGTTTCTTTTTCATGTCTTTTGAGCTATTTGATTGAATTTTATAAGATTTAGTAGTAAGGCCAGACTATTAAAATCAATTCAAAGTATGATTAATTAAATAGATTCATCCGTTTAAAAATAACGGGTGTTAATTTTTTAAAGTTTCTCTGTAATAACTGCTGAACTATTTAATAGATTTTCATAGCATTCAACATAACTCATTTTTTATATCATTGAAGAAGATTCTGATGACATAAACTGTATTTTTAATCATTCCAGAATAAAATGATACTCAAAGGTGATTAAATTCTTTCCAGGACTGCTTGTAAAATAGTAGACTATCTAGTTTGATTCATTTATCAAAAAAGCTCTCTGACGATGAAGTAAATTCGTTTGTATTATCTGCACAATACTTATAAGTTATATAAAATGCATATGTCTAGAATATATTTTTCCATAAACCAGATTAAAATTATTCATTTATCTTTTACATTAAATTATAGTATTTTTCAATATTAATTTATATGAAGTTGGATTATTTGAATGTTGAATTGTTCCAAATATTTATAAATAATTATATAAAAGCGATAATGAGATGAAAACATTACATAATAGTGTTTGCATCTATTTCATTATATTCAAATTGTCTCTCATTGTAATGTGACATCTTTATTTCAATGAAATAAAATATAAAATTATATAATTTTCAAAATTTGAAATTTGTGAAGAATTTTGTAGCTAATTCATTCAGCACAAAACATTTATAAAAAAAAATTCTTATTAAATACTTTGAGAGCTGAGAAAATACATCTTAAATTCTTCCTCAATAATATTTTCAACCGCCAGCTGTAACATCTCGGGAGGGTAACGGAAGTCGTAAGTCACGTGATAGTATCCTTTAGATCAGAAAGAGTAAAGACTGTTTCACAATATATTTAAATCCAACCGTGGATGGAGAAAAAGTTTCCTCACCATTTAACTTGCATGTCATAAGGGAGTGATTAAAGGATTTCTCTCTCTTTCAATACAGACCTCTATACTTTTGACAGGATTCTTTCTCTCTTTATTCCTGTTTTCCTATATTCTTCTCACCTCTTTCTTTATTCTTCAAAGGATTAAATCTCTGAATACGCTCTCTATCTCTTTTACAAAGTATACAGTAATTAGATTTCTAAACATGTTCTAAATTAAAAATCACGAAAGAACAAGATGGAAAATAGATGACCATGATGACTGTCAGCCGAATGATCACGTAGACGTATGTTTCACATCCATTCCAGAGAGTAGGGGTTCAATTCCCAGGTCCAATTTCCAGATTTTTTCAGAAGGGATCCGACCCTGCTCGTTGAATTCCATCTTCATTTGATAGGTGATCCGAACATGAATTAGGCTGTCCATAATGGACACTTGAACACTTAGTAATATCTGATTGAAAGCGGCATAAAACAACCAATAAAAGAAAAAAGAAATGGCCATAATGGTGATAGGGGAGCATCCATAAACTACGTTATACTATTAGAAGGAGAATGTAGAAGATTTGTGATGATAAATGATATACAAAGAGATGGAATCATGCAAATTGTGATGCCACGCTATAAAAATAGCTAGAGTTTTATATCTGTTATGATTAAGAAAATTTTTAGTTAAAATAAAAAGATTTTTTTATAAAATATAAAATGTTTATGCTGAATTGTTTGAAAAATAAAAACTGATGTAACTTATTTGGAGATAAAATTCTTCACTCCAATAGCAGAATGACAAAACTATGTAAGATACAGTATATTCTTTATCTAGTTCTAAGACATTTATATCCAATTATTTGAAAGTTTATCTGAAAATTAAAGAATACGTGTAACAAAGTACCAGTGTAAAATAATTCCTATTTTCTACTATTTTATATATTTTTTATTTTTGCATAAAATCAGGAGGGAAATTTAAATAGAAAGAGAAGTTTTGAAATTTGTGACATCACAGTCAAGGGAGTCAAGGTTGGTGTAATGAAAAATAACAAAAGGGACTGAGAGAGTCAAAAAGTGTTCAAAATAGCGCGACGTAGTTTATGAATGATCTCTCTGATTTAAAAGCTGATTATTTTTCTAAGTAGTATAGCCCAATGAGAAAGAAAGAGTGAAACTACATATGTAGTATATTTGATTAATTTTTATTTTTGTCAGTGGAATTATTATTATTTTGTCATTCTTTACCTCATAGGCTATCCCAGAAACGGAACAGCAATCTTATTAAGTAATCTTTTCATTAAAAAAAATTGCATCGTTTATTAGAAAGAATATTTATCGAAATAATTACATAGTGCAGTGCACAGTATATTACAAAAATAAAATGTGTAGTTATGAGAATAAATATGTTAGAAATATTTGTGAAGTTAAAAAATTTATATATTAGTGGAAATAGGTCTTAAATAATTTATGAAAGATGTTGTTGGAGAATGGAATGATTGAATGTTTATAAGATTACACTAGCAGAGCTGGTATACATGTACACATTTAATATCAATTTTTTTTTTTTTTTTTGAGGTTACTAAGTAGTCATAATGTATTGCCTTGCGTGTAAATAGACTATATATATATATTTTTTTTTTATATAAAAAATAAAATATAAATTATATATTTTTTATATGTATCATATAGTTGTTCTATATATTTAATAATAAGGAATTTTTTTTATTTCATTCAATTGGAATTAATTGAATTCTGTTATATGTGTATTTACTTATTTTAATAACTAATTAATTGTATCAGTTGTTATTTTCTCTATTTCAAAGTAAAATTTATATGGACAAAAAATAAAGTTTTGTTTAATTTATTACATTTTGTTTTATTGATATGGATATAAATTTATTCTTTATATTGTTATCTCTTTAATGAAAATAATAATATCTAAAAGAAATGTAGGATCATTAAACAAAGTGAATTTTTTCAATATCAGTTATAAGACAATATAATTAACATATTTTTAGCTTTTTATACAATTTTTCATTTGATCTATATTAAAATTTAAGCTCAATTGAACCGATTTAACAAAAGTTACCGTTTCCAAAATGGTTGGAAGGATTTAATTTCAATAAAAATTTAGATAACAATAATTTCATATTTTTTAATTTTTTCTATTAAAAAAATAATATAAAGTTATTTTACGGTGATATGTAATTATATAAATCGTATAAACAAAAACAGTGAAATATAAATGAAATGAATGTCTTGACAATTATATTAATTTAACAGAATATAATTTCCTTAAAATTAAAAAATATAGACTAATATATATATAAAAGTAAAATATACGAACTTCAGTTATATAAACTGTTTATATGAATACTATCTGTAGATATCTTGTATTGAGGCTAAAATTTTTCCTTTCTCTTTCTTGTGATTATGTATACCAACCTACTTGAAAAGGTCTGTATTGTTAAATCTGAAATACTTGGTTGGAGCAATTATGAGCGATTCCATTAATATATAGAGAGGGATCTACCGCAATATTTTAGTGATGGGCGCTGGCAGCCATCCTGCAAAGTGAATTTTAATCACCTTTTCCGAATCGCAAAGTAAGGTGAGTAGGCCTATATTCTATCAACAAGAGAAATTCAGATTAAAATGGAATGCCAGATATTTACATATGACACGTAATATTTAAATACTTAATCTCCAATATTATGATTAGATTGTTGTTTTAAAGTATTGGAAATTTATTTTCTACATTAATGAATCAAACTTAATTAAATTTTGAATATAAAACGTTTAAATGCTCACATTCATTTTTATATTTGATTAATTTAAATACAGTTTTGAATATACTTGTTTATACTTATCATATACACTTTTACACTTTAATTTTTATTGTTCTCTTTTATGTACATATTTATATAGATTTTGTAATTATTTAAACATGACCACTAATAATATTATAAACATTTTAACGACATAAAATATAAATAAAAATATTTTTACACTTAATAACTGAAATAATAAATTTATTCAATAAAATAATAATTAGAGTAATTAAAATGCAAAGTTTGTAAGCCAGGAAAAGAGTGAGATTTTCTAAAACCTGACCTTAATCAGAATCGCGTAATGTAAATGAAAGCAAACAGAATTTAATTGCTGTGTTTGACTACAAGTAAGACTAATGAGATTTCATTAATTTCCATTCTCATTTATACCAATTAGGCTATCTTCTAATACCGCATATTTGTGTCTAACAATTGTTTCGGTTCGCCTTTCCAGCTACCAATTACTTTATCTATAAAAGCAAATGCATTTATTTTATCTCTCTGCATATGGATAAAAGATGCATAAAGTTCTTTCTTTTAATAATTATTCTCATTAAAATATTTATTATTTCCAAACTGCGATCCAATTTTACATATAATATAATAAAAAAAGATAGAGAAATGTTGATAGACAAATTACACTGTAATATGGATATGGTCGAGGGGAGTTAATCAAGACAACTGGCAAATTTTGTTCAATATCTTCAAAACTATTTAGTGTTAAGTAATTCTTTTGTTAAATAAAATAAGTA